>CAJHUC010000707.1:69425-91708 GCA_905146915.1 Ostreobium quekettii | reverse complement strand
GGATCGCGCGGATCGGACCACAATCCGGTGCGACCGAGCTCGCAGCATCCCGGCCTCCATCGCCGCGCACTCAGCGACCTTCCAGGGATCTGGGCCCACCACCTCGGAGTGCAACGAGCGCGCGCCCCGGTCAAGCCGCGGCCAATCGCGGCCGCGCGGGCCATTTTGGCCATTCGGGCGACAAGGCGGCGGCGCAACGCGCATCGACAAAACCAGCACCCCATCAATTGAGGTTGAGCGACATTCTTGGGAGCCACTCAGGCATGTTGTGGAACTTGATCGGCGTGGTCTTTAAACGACCTGCTGCAGCTTTGCTATGTGATCAAGACACACCATGCACACATGCACGCAGAACACTGGTGAGGATGTGAGGAATTGGGGAAGAACATGGGCAAGGGTGGCCAAGGCACAGCCTACAGAGCGGAAGTGGAGTGAGCGTGGCTGTGAAGAAGACTTCTGGCAGAGGGGACAGCATGTTGGCCATTGAAGGGTCTGCTGACATCGTGCAGGAGGCTATATTGTGTGCCAACGTCAGCCATCCCCTGACGACGTTGAGCTCTTTGGAACGTCTGATTTGGGCTGGATAAGTTTGGGATTGGCGGACTTTGGCATAATGTTGGTAATGGGAATGAGAGTTAGGCTGCTGCAGGGGTGCAGAAAACTGGGTGTATTTATGTCTCCATGCACCCGGTGATGGCAGTGGACGCTGCTGTGACCGGATGCATGGAAATGTCAAACCACATAGTTTTCTGAATTGCTGCACTCGCCAAGGCACGTACGGTTTATTACTGGCGATTTCTGACTTGCTTTGATGTTGCAGAACCCAGATGCGAAGCAGCACAGCCAGGCGGTGTTTTTAGGGTGGCTCTGGTGTTCATTGCTGAGTTCACCAACGGCTAATCCAGCTCCCTGTGGTCGGTGGCTGTTGTTGTTGGGTATTCTGGTGCAAGCGCTTCAGCCAAAAGATGGATAGTTGGGCTATGAACAATGAACCTGCCGTCATGGTCAATAGAATGATCTGATGGGCCATGCCCTATTTTGCTGAGTGATGGTGCTAAGCAAGCCCTGGAGCTTTTGAGGAGGAGGTGCAGCTGGTGATGGGCTCGGCTTGCTACCTTACCCAAAACGTTTACATGTTCGCATCTGAAACAACAAGATGCAAGCCACCAATGATCTACTTGAACTACGGCTCCAGTGTGCACCAGCTTGCAGCTGGCATCCACACAGGAACTGCAGGAATCAGCATAGCATCTTCACAGCCAGTGCGATGGCTGCAACGCTCGCTCGAGTTGCCTCAGCGATTTTAGTGTCGTGCACCGGACCTGGGCCACAACGTCCCTCTATTTTGGAGAACATCAGCATTGTGGTGCAAGATCAGGCTTCCATCTGATCCCCTCTCCATGCACGGACTGTGATGTGTCATCGACATGAGCATGGGCGGGAAGGAGGGGACGGCTGAGTTCGAAGTTCGACGTCAGGCGCGACGAAATCGCTCCGGCGTCACCTCTTGGCAATTCAAGGCGTTTACAGATAATCCAGGTACATACAACGGCACTCGGCTTCAACTGGGGCCATAATGCGCTGGACAGCGCAATGTTATTGAGGCCCTTTTTTCATGTTGTGGTGACAATACATACAGCAACAGGCGTCAAATGTTCTCGCACAACCTTGTTGAGGCTGGCGCGGCAAGACGACAACGCCCATGGTGCCCGTTTTCCATCCAAACACCGAAGTGGTTTCTACAGCCAAGCTACAACCCTGCCATTCCACCATTTCAGCAAACTCAACATCTGCTATTTCCTGCATAGAGTCATCCCCCCTTCCCATGAAGACAGAAAAGTACCTATGACTAGTCAACACGCAGACAATTCGTAGTTTTCTTCGTTCCTTGCTATTCTCCTTCCTGCCCCCTTCACTCCACCACCAACCAACAAGGCAATCTTGACGCCAACCCTTCTGATCTTTACAATTTCCCATTCGCGCCATTTCTTTCCATGCCTTACAAGCGGCGAGCCGCAAGGCACTTCCAAACTCGATCATCACATTTTGCTCGCCGCCCACAATCACCAATTACGCAACTGGTCGTCGTGGCACCTGCACAACCCGCCATGCCCACGACTGCATGCCTGTGGCAGGATGCGGTCCATCAACCCCTCAGGCGCCAAGCGCATCAAATTCAACACCACAGTGTCACCTTTGTCACCGTGTCGCTACAGCCATGCCTGTGGGTTTAACATTATGGCCTACACTTTGTCAGTGAAGGCGCCTAGGCGCCAATTTCCGTGCGCCCAACTGAAGCGCATGTTGTGTGTTTGAGACGCATTCAATCAAGATGCCACAACCCAGTCGCGTCCGTCATCCTCGCTCCAGATTGGGGCGGCAAGACTGGCCACCACGAGGCAGCGAAGGCGTCCTGGCCCCACAGACCCCATTCCCTTGATGGCACACAACATGACCACTGTCGCACCAAATCCATGTCTTCCTGGGCTTTCCGTTGCGCATCAGGGTCCCATGATCACCTCCCCTGCGTGAAGGTATTTCATATACAGCAGCCCAGTCGCAGTGCCGCCAATGTGCGCCCAAAAGTCCACCGCGCCACCCATGCACGCGGCCAGCATGTCGATGGCCAGGCGCACAGTGAGCATGCCCAGCGGCGTCGAGTGCAGGCCAAAGGGCGCGAGGTAGACGGTCCAGCCGCGATCCAGCACAGCGTTGCAGGCAAGAAGCGCGTAGACAGCGCCGCTGGCACCTGATGAACAGGATACAGGAAGTCAGGAAAAACATACGCACCTGTCAAAATGCCTGGTGCAATTTCGCCGCGTAATTGCATCCAGTGCATTAGTTTCTATAATGTGCTAATTCAACACTGCATTAATTTAGCGCCTACATCAGTTTTACCAACTCAGCTCGGCTTAAACACGTGCAAATGTCGTGTGACGCAGACTTGTTTCTTTGCCAATGGAAACACCAATCAGCTGAGACCATTGTAAAAGGTGAAACCCTAAACGGTGAGGAGGTGAACAGGCACTGGTAACCTATCAGCGCCAATTGTATCTCATGGGCATTGGTGGACTGTACATGAGATGTTGGGCTGTCAACTACCCCACACCGCTACCGGGGTGCTACAGTGCTCATCGGTGGAAGTGTAAATGCCAAGAAAGCGTCCGAGAAGGTGCAAAGGCATCTGCTTTCCAACCCTGAGAAATATGATCGAAGCACAATTGCACACCGAGTCTGCATCTTTTGATGTCCAAGCAGTTCGGTTCATGTACGAATTTCCTGCCAATGATGCCGCCTGGGCCCCCATACCCCCCAGCGTGTACACCAGAAAGACTGCTTTGGAGCCGATTAGAGTTCTCAGGTGGGGGCCAATGATGCTGAGCACTGCCAACCAAACAAGCAAATGTCACCAGGAAAGATCAATAATGGAGATAAGGATGTGTGTATGACCATGCGTAGAATGAACATGCACAGTCAATTTTCTTGTATGAATTCAGGATTTTGGACATCTCATTGCACCCCAAAGTGCAGAAGTGAGTGTGCCTGATTGACAGTCCGGTTTGACAATGTGTCAGAAGGTGGCAAGGCACTACCGAGCTATGTTCCGTAATGTCGTGCGCCAGCAAACCATAAGCGAAATCTATGATTTCTGGACCACATCAATACCTGGCTAGTACAAGAGCATGAACAATCTTGTCAAGATTCCACAGCGATCGTGTCCAATATTCAGCACTGCATTTCCAAAAGGGTGCACTAGAAACAAGGGGAACAAACACTTCCAACCTTATGTCATCATAACTCAGCAGACAGTCTACACAGATAACAGGTGACAACACACTTCCACATGTCATGAAAGTTAACAGCAACTTCGTGACTGCAGGTTTTTGGGCTGCAACAAACTGCTGCTGGCTTCATGAAAAATTCTGCGAGTACTCAACCCAAGCCGGCCAAAATAAAGTAGCAGCTGTAGCAGAATGATCCAGCACAGGTACATAAGTCAAGTATGGCATGCCAGCAGTGGTCAGGGTTGTTTGGTGGCGGACAGAAAACAACAGCATGTTTGGAACAGACAGCTGTGGACATGCACCAGTCCCGACACTGCCGGCAAGGCAAATCCCCAGCGACTTGACACGCTCTGATCTGATCTTTCTATGCTGATGGCAAACCGTACGGCTGACTGGCATCCAGTACGCACTCTGCAGATTGGCGAGCAGGTGGATGGGACTGTCGTGGGAGAAATTGGCAGCAAAGACCGCCCATGGCCTGTGCTGCAAGTTCATCTTGGACACCTCAAAATTGTTTGCCATGACCCGGGGCGGAAGCAGCAGCCAAAGGACAAAAACCTGGGGACAGGAACAGCTCCTGTTAGTGAGATGGTCGATTCTCACAGCAAGAACAATTTGTCGTACAATGGGTATCCCATACGAAGCAACAATCTCTGTGAGACCAGTTGTGGGCAGCAGGCAATGCTGCAGCAGCTTATGAGTGCAGAAGGAAGAGCACGCCCACAGATAGAAACCAAGTAACGAGGCCAGGACTAACAACGTCATCATAATCAAAATCCATGGATTACATTTGTCACAGAATGACAAAACACAGCCCGTGCACCTGGTAGGCGAAGATGGGCGATAAAGGACTACCAGTGTGCTTCCAAGCAAAGTTTACTGTGTAAGCAATCCTGCAGATTCTTGAAGGAACATATTGTTGGTGACATGCTGACAACCCTCCCACCAGCAGGTTGAGGGCGATTAGCCCTTCCACCGCAGTCAGCCTCCACTGCTTTATGCTCTTTGATGCAAACTCCAGGGCAGGGTGGGAGGGCATTGAGATCCACAGGCCGAATGCTCCAAGGTACCATCTGCCCATGTACTTCAGGAAGGAGCACACCAAGAAGTTGTGCAGATGGAAAGCAACACCTTGCAGTGCAAGACAGCATGGATAATTGGAGGATAAGTGCGGCCATGGAACGAACGAAGAATCGCCAAACCTGTTGTGACAAACAGCGGCAATGTGTGGCTGCCAACTCTCTTCAAGTCACACATTTTTCATGTACAAATTGTCACTGAAAACTGAAGTATCTGTGATGGAGAAGGAATGCGTCAAAATCATATACGATAATAAGTATGGAACACAAAAATGTAAGCACTAAACTGTAGACCCAAACAACAATGCCATTTTGCGAGGACAGCAAATATATTTAAACTGCTGGAGGGTTCCCATGACTAAGCTCTGAGCGCCCTAACCATCCCAACTACAACTTTCAATACGGCGGATGTTTCTAGAATCTCGGCAACCACCTCATCCCCGGTCTTGCTCGATTCCTTGATTTCGCTGATAAAATTTTCACGCTTCTGCAAAAACCGCAGACTGTGCTTATGCAATAGTCAATCGCGTCATGCCATCACCGCATCCAGCCATATTCAACACATACAATGTGTTAGGCTCAGCGGACCCAGAGGCAGCTACACTCAGCGCAGCATACGCAAGGCGCTCCCGAGCCAAAACGCAAGATGACACAACACAGCACATAAACACAATTTCATTGCACTGCTTAATTCGCCATTAGTCAGGTTGTTGTCTTAACTCAAAATGTGGGACATCAGCGAGACACGGCCGCGACTGAATTGGCGATACAACACAACAGATCATATACATAATATAGATAAGTCAGAATTCGGCATGTGCGGCTGATGAGATCATTGAGCAGCAAAACAGTACCCTAGAAATCCGTGAATTGAAGAGTATGATTGATCAGCCGGTGATGAGCCACCCAACGCGTTGCCGAGAGAAAACCGCAGTCGCTATAGGCCAAGCTGCGGCGCTTCCATCTCAGACTTGAAAATCTCAAACCTTAATAAGCACGATTTGCAGAATTCGCCATGCAAAATTTGGGATGCTCAACATGGCCATGCGCGTATTTGGTACTTTACCGCCAATCAGTCCCCCGCCATCGCCCGCTCGCACTCGTTGTGGGAGCCGGCACCTTCTCGGCCCTTGGGTCATGTTATCTCCCCCATTCCATGGAATGGGGAGGGAGCTCACGATAGAGGGAAAAAGGGACTGACATGCGGTGAGGGGGTCGTAGTAAGGCACCCGACGAGCCAACCCGCAGCCATAGTCACGGTGGGGAGGCAAAATAGCTCCAAGAAATTGGACCGTCGTATTGGCTGGCAAGATGTGCCATTGCCTCAGGACGGGAAAATCCATCACATTAGAGGTGGCAAGAGCGCCCTTGTCTTTTACCGACAGGTAGCAACATTCATGAGGGTACTCCAGGGGTGAATAGTCGAAGTATCTTCCGTATGTTGATTCGTGCGAGGTGCAGTCTGGGTGTCAGGCAAGCAAAGGTTGGAGTAGGCGTAACGGTAGGTCTAGGCTTGGTTTTTACGGTGTAAACACTTTTCTAATTATGGATATTCATGTAAAAAATGTATTTTTACGTTTCCAAGCGCGGGTAGGTGGCAAATGCGTAAAATGCAGTACATACAGAGTCAGGGCGTCCGAGGAGTGGCAACTAGACGCGCTTAAATGTGCAGAACACGACACTTGGCCTGGCGACGTCGTTGCCCTCACCGAGGGCGAGGTGGACGCTGTGTTGGTTGTGCTCGAGGGGTTGGAAAATCCACCATTGTTTGGCCATCATCATGTAATCTGGGCGCGTCGACGAGCAGTAAGAATGCGTAAATATGGTGGTAAATATAGCAGTAAATATGGCCGCAAATATGGCCGCGAAATTGCCATCGACGATGCAATTACAATTAATACACATCGATGCCATCTATCATTGTTCTCAGGCATGATATCAGCGCCTCAGAGCAATACGGGACGTGAACAGAGGCGAATAGCATATGCACATACATGTGCCGTGTGACGTGCGACATCCGCAGATGCTGTTTCGTACTCATGCAAACACAACAACACAATTAAGACTCATTCACGCCAGAAGCTGTGAATTCATTGCACAAGGATTGTGCCCTTCTTCAAAAAGAAATTCTGCACGGACTCAATAAGCAGAGCACAAAGAGAACTGATACTGAAGATGGATGTCGAGGGTACCCCTCCCATATCATGTTCGATGTACAAGAAACGGGCGAGTACATGGGACTCCTGATATCCAGCATATGTACGTATACCAACTGCTGTGTTGGACTTGCTCCCTCGTGATTCATGCCTTAAGAGGACTGGGCGCCGATGCAGTCACGATGATGGAGGCGTACCCAGGCCTCTTCCAGGTAAAAGCGACGCACTGAGCATCCTATGAAAATTGCCCAGTACGTGCAGTGCCGGCATGCAGAAAACGTGTGGCCACGAACTGAATATTGAATATTCAATTGGTCCGAAGTCACCTCAGGCCTGCACCGCCTGCACCATACTGGCAGCGCTACTGCGACCTACAATGCCACAGAGCAGAGTCCTTGGCAAGCAAATAGGCCACCGTGGCGGTGTGTGCCCATGTTATGTCCCACCACACTGCAAACGCAACGCGCGCTACACAGCTGGGCTCTTGCATCGGAGTGGCGCCAACAGCAGTTTTTCTCACAGCCGGTTGTGCATTGGCATTCAACATAGGAAACACACAGTTGCTTTGCTCATGCGCCATTTAAGAGCTTCCGGTAGTCGTTGGAAATTTCTTTTGGTGCACGTCGACTGCACCATAGCTTTTGTCAGACGCAATCGTAGCGAATGGGAAAAGTACAGGTGCCCGTTTCCAGGCATTACCTTTATACATGGAGGCTGATATAGGCACAAATTACACAGCATTGTTTGTGGTTGCCAGTGTTACTTGCGACCAACTGAGGACGCCACACATTCAGAAACAAATGCCGGCAGGTGTGGATGAACTGTTGACAAGCTGTGTGGAAACTGCAGTGCGTTCACATGCGGCTTACACTGCTAGGGGCGGAAGTTCAGTTTTCCATGCTGTGCTTTGATGCACGCAGACTCCGATCCCATGTAAAGCCTCCAGGCGTGAAGTGGTCCTCCATGGCCAGCGGCCGAATCTCGGTACTCCATTACTGAATAACCCGTATGGTTTCCTGGGCCTTTCTGACAGCACCTTTCAAGCACGTGGTGCAGGTGAGCCCTGCCTGGCTTTAGCAATGTTTTCCCCCTCTGACAAAAGTAACACCCTCATTGAATCCCAAATACCGTTTTCTGCAGGCCTAGCTCAGTACAACAACAAGCTCATGCATACTTTGAGGCGTCGTATGCAAAGTTCGCCACCTGTAAATGCCGTCGGATGCAATGGGGCAAATTGAAAGACTGTGATCGGCCGTAGGGCACATGCTGAGTTGCCATAGGGCTCATGTTGCTGACTAGCAGCGCAGAGCCTCTGGATATCAGGCAACTCTATAAGAATGATGTTGCCTACAATGCAGAGGAGAAATATGGCCGAACCCAAAAGATTTGCTGAAAAGGTATCAGATGCAGCATGCAGCAGGGATCGGAGTTGCCCAGTCGCATAACCTCCTGTCGCTAAACCAAGGGGACGGAACGTAAAGCGACCGAGCAACAGAGATTGTTGCAGGATATCGTCAAAAGCACCAACTTTTCAGAATGGGGTCGCTGTAGATCATTGACAAGAGCAAAGCCCAACTGACGTACTGGTTATTGCTGGCGTATAGGTTATGGTGGTGTGGGAGCTGGGCACAGAGCAGAGTGTGGAATGACTAGTTGCTGTGGAGAGAACCAAACATTGAGCGCCTTCTTTGTGAGCAGCTGGAGCAACTCATCGAAGTGGCCTGTGTGCACGCATCTCTGAAGCGTCCGGATGGTGCTCATTTCCATGGTGAGCTGGCTGATGATGGAGAAGGTAGAATGCCCTCTTCGGAAATTGCGCCACGGCGAGCAAACACCGCATTGACACCTCTGGCAGGACGCAGTCGAGTCGAAGTACCTGGCGAGTGCACTTTACTGAGGCGTGGGTGGAGTGCGGCAGGCGCCAGCCATGCCATTGCAGCATTATGCGATTAACATTGGCGTGTTTTGCAATGGGCAGAGATTTGGAGAATTAGGTCCTTGTAGACATGGATGGACGATGACGACCCGCGATAAGGGAGTGGACAGGCAGGCGTGCTTATGTAGGATTCGATGACCGAGACCGACTGAGAACCAAGCGAGTCAGCCAGCAGTGTTGCGCATGTGCACCCTGCTGAGGGCAGTTGGGTGAACCGATCGCTGCAGTCGACATGCCATACCATTCACAGGTATCAAGCGTTTGCCGGCGACCTGCCTCCGCGATTGCAGGCTAACCAGCTGCGACCACCATGTATATGCCCCACTGCGAACTTTGGCGACAAACAAGTGAGGAGTACTACCCTGAATTTGACTGAATTCCAGGTATTAGTACAATTGTGGTGGCATCGGTGCACCCAGGTGGTAAACCATCATTGGAATGACATCATTACAAGAAGGCTGGGGGCCTTCACATCTTCTTTCCCTTGCCCCGTTTGTGTTTCATTCGAACGTCATCAAGTCCATCCATCTACGGTCATCGGATACGTTCACTGGATACGTTCATTTCATACATTCGTTGGAGTTGTTGCCACATCTTGGTGTTTAGTGAACGTATTATCCGTCCAAAAAAACGGTGGGCAAATTTTCCTCTCGTATTGTTCACAACAGTGTTAAATAATTCAGAGTGGCGCATCCGCACAAATCGACTCTTGCCAGCGGCGTTGGTATGGTGCCAATAGCATCGATGCTAAATAGCATCGATTGCTAAATGCTCAATAGCATCGGTGATATCACCGACTGGGCTTTCAGCGCTTCCAGGCCAATGTGTGGAGCTCTGGCGCACTGCACGAGCGCTGCATGGGTTGGCACGATTCAATGTGAGCTCCCCAACTGATTGTTGGAATTCGCTTCAGATCATTGAAAACGAACACCGACGCACATGGCAGCATCTCGAGGTCGTCTGACAGACGCAGTCGACCTCCTGTTTGCTCCTCCGGTGGCTGGCACAGCTGAGGACGGTCCAGAAACGGACACACGGTTCCCACAGCAACCCTGACAGGCTGCGAGCTCAGGGTGCATGTCAGGGCTGGATACGACATCTTTTGCCCTTCCGAACATGGCACTGCAGATCGCCATGCGATCAGAGTGTATCTGTCGACTCAAGGTCAACGATAGCAAGGCAGCGAGCCTGTTCTATCCTTGGAGACGAGGCCAGAAACTCACAGAAAACCACTTCTTACAAACCGCAGCCCAGGCGCAACGTTCGCCTGTGGTTGCCTTGGTCCACAGCAACAGCGTTCTGGCCGGCCACCACACAGCACGGCCACCGTTCTCATATCCTACCATATCAAGCAATACAACCTTTCATTCTAGTACATTAAACCCTTCTTCTTTCCCACTTCAGGCTGAATCAGCCTTACCTTAGTGCATGGTCATCTACAATGTCCCCTCACCGTCAGCACATCTGCCCTTTCAAACACTCACCTCATGCCACTGTAATCCACAACCCTTTCGAAAGGGCACTGACAGCCCTTGACATCCCTTTCACCTATCCCTCACATAACCCCTTGCTAAACTGTCATGTCTTTTCACCGACGGCCTCAACTTGATTAGTATTGCTGCAAAAGTGCACAGCACCCCCATTTTCTAGTATTTGTTGTGGCCCTGAAGGGCGCCGCTGGTTTCCGAAGCTTGTGGGGTCGCCACGCCCTGCGCCTTGGCTGTTGGAGGCCAGCCAGCCCTCTCCACCGATTTCGGTGGGCTGAAGCGGGGCGCTCGTTCCCTCGGATGCGCGGTGGGCCCAGAACGATGGGGATCGTCCCCCGGGGCCTGCTGTATGTGGCGGGTGGTGGCACAGCCGGTCGGTGGCTCGCTGGTCGCGGAGAGACCAAGCAGTGGGCCAAGAACGGATTACACTTATGACCTGCATGCGCCTGTTTCAGGACCCGCATGCGCGCGAGGCCTGATCGCGGGTCCCTCGCGGTCATATCAAGACAAGACAACATAGTATGTTGTATTACAACAGTATATAATGTATTGTAAAGTGCTGTGAGCATGTGTCCCCGTCCGCCATTCACCTAAATCAGCTCCGTATCATCCCCGATGCTACCACGTACCGGTCCGAATCCCATGCCAAAGTACTGCAACTTCAAACGGCCATAACTTTACCGTTTCTACACGGAATTGGACGTTTCAAGGCGCTATCGGCATCAGGAGCTCTTGAATTATGCGATTTTAACGTATTTCACTTTTTTGAGTAATCGCCGCTTCAGAAATACCAGTTTTAGCCTAACCCCAAGCAGCCACGTCACATTACTCCCCCCTTGGGGTAGCTTTTGCCTCCGAAAGCACACTATCCCATACTAGTGTCTTCCTCGGGCTTGTCCCTTTGATCATTTTCTGAAGTTCACGTGCATAGGTGAAATTTCCAGCAGGTATCCAGGAGGCATCATCAATACTCCACCCTGTCCATAACACTAAAAACTCCTTATGCCTCCTGCCACTGGGTCCTGCCCATCTCCATCACAACAGCTTCTCAACTTCGTATGGTTCATTGGCCTCTGGCTCGATCTCGGCATCCTCTGACTCCTGTGGGGTTGACCATCTGGACGATCTGAATGGTCTAAGCAAACTGGTGTGAAAGACATTATGAATCCTCCACCCTTCTGCTAGCTTCAATTCGTAGGCCACTGATCCCACCTGACGGACCACAGCGAATGGTCCTACGAATCGTCGCTTCAGTTTGCGAACAGGTGCATTCTTTAATTGTAGATGCTCTGTACTGAGTAGCACCTGTTCCCCACTGTGGAACCTCTGCTCTCTGCGCCGCTGATCGGCCTGACGCTTCTGCCTCTGTTGAGCCTGATGAACTGACTGCATCGCCATTCTGAATATCTTCTTCATTCGGTTGACAAAAACGTTGACACCCTCAATGTTGGTCTGGTCTACATCCTTGATTAAGTCCAACGGGGTCACTGGCTCAAAGCCGTA
Organism: Ostreobium quekettii; assembly: GCA_905146915.1. Taxonomy (NCBI): domain Eukaryota; kingdom Viridiplantae; phylum Chlorophyta; class Ulvophyceae; order Bryopsidales; family Ostreobiaceae; genus Ostreobium; species Ostreobium quekettii. The sequence goes on along the minus strand of CAJHUC010000707.1, from coordinate 79,762 downwards.
GTTTAGAAAGAATGGCGTGTACCCCGTGGATGGCGATGCGCTGTTGTTGATCACGAATTCCACCATGGGCAAGTATTTCTCCCAATGAGTGACTTCCTGACTACCATGGATTGTACACCTGAGGACTTGCTCTACCACCCTGTTGGCTGCCTCTGTCTGTCCGTCTGTCTGGGGGTGGTGAGCGCTGGACATCCTTAGCTTGCTGCCCAAAATCTTCTAGAATTCCTGCCAGAACTTCGACACAAATCGTGGATCTCGGTCACTGACGATCGATCTGGGGATCCCGTGTAGTCGTCCAATCTGTTCCCAGTAGACTCGAGCAGTTTCAGCAGCAGTAATAGTCTGCTGAACGGGTACTAAGTGTACCATCTTGGTAGCTCGGTCTACAACCGTGAGGATCCCATCGTTTTTCCTTTCACTGACCGGTAGACCCATGATGAAGTCGAGGCTGATTTCACTCCATTTTTCTTCTGGAAGTTGCAACGGCTGAAGGAGTCCTGCTGGCAACTTATGGACACTCTTCTCTGATTGGTAGACCTCACATCCCAGCACAAAGTCTCGTATATCCACTGTGTGATCTGGCCAGTAGAAATTCTGCTGTAGTTTCTTGAGTGTCTTGTGGTAACCAAGATGTCCCGCATAAGGCACTGTATGTATCTCTGCCATAATCTTCTTGCGGGCGTCCTCCACATCTGGTACCACCAATCGCCAAGGTTGCCTATCCTCGGTGTTGTCCTTCAACTTGATCTCAATAAATCCATAGTTCAATCGGTAGTCACGATTCCCGATCCTGGTGACTCGGCCCTGGGCAGATTCCAACTGACTCAAAACTTCTGCCCATCTACTGTCTTGCTTGTAGCCCTCTTTTATAGAGTCCCTCAAGTCTTCCTCCAGAGTAATCCTAGTGCTGGTCACCAATAAAGAATGTAAAGAATTTTGTTCCTCACTTGCAGCCACCACTGCACCCTCAGGCCTGGACTTTTGAAATATTGCGTCCAGTTTCTTCTGAATATCGTTCTCCCCGTTGTCACCCTCATGAAGACAAAGACGCTGAACCAATGACTCCTCTTTTGCACGCACATCTGCCATGCATCTCAACTCCTGAATACTCCTGCGTGTCAGAAAATCTGCAGGGTTGTCCTTTCCCGGTATGTGGACAATGTCGCAATCGTAGCCCTGCAGTACCTGCACCCATTTCCATACCCTCCTGTTCAACTGCAGGCTGGTTGGGCAGGTTTTTCAAGGAGTCATGATCTGTCTGGATGACGAAGTGGCAGCTGGCCAAGTAGTGCCGCCATTTTCCAACAGCCCAAGTGATGCCCAACAATTCCCGCTCGTATGCACTGTACCGAGTCTCGGCCGGGTTGAGCTTCCTGCTCTCATAGCAAACGGGTTGCAGCCCGTTGCCAAAGTCCTGCTGTAGTATACCACCCACTGAAACTCCTGATGCATCTATGGTAACTACAAACTCCCGGTCGAAGTCCGGTAAATGCAGAACTGGTGCAGTCACCATGGCTGTCTTCAAACGATCAAATGATTTTTCTGCTTTGTCATCCCACACAAAGGTCCTATCCTTCTTCGTCAAGTCCGTCATGGGCGCTGCCAGCTCGCTGAACCACCGTATGAACTTGCGATAAAAACTGCACAGCCCCAAGAATGAACGGACGTCGGTAACATTTTCTGGTGTCAGCCAATTCAAAATTGCTTGAACCTTGGACAGTGAAGGCTTGATCCCCTCAGCCCCCACTTCAAAGCCCAAGTACTCCACCTCGGTTCTGAAGAAGTCACACTTCTTTAATCTCCCAAATAACTTCTCCGACCGTAGGCGAGTCAGAACTTCCCTGATGTGCTGTATGTGTTCCTCCTTTGTCCGGCTGTAGATTAATATATCATCCAGGAACACTAGCACAAATTGGTCCAAGCCTTCCCTCAAAATTGTGTTCATTATCCTCTAGAAGGTAGCTGGTGCATTGCACAACCCGAATGGCATGACAAGGTATTCAAAACTGCCATATCGACTCACGAAAGCTGTCTAATGTGCATCTGATTCTCTCACTCGAATCTAATGGTAACCCGAGGAGAGATCAATTTTTGTGAAATATTTAGCCCCGTGAAGTCGATCCAACAACTCCTCCACTTTTGGCAGTGGGTACCGATTCTTGACGGTTATCTTGTTCAAAGCCCTGTAATCAATGCACATCCGCCACTTGCCATCCTTTTTGGGTATGAAAAGGATGGGTGCACCATACGGGCTGGAGCTCGGTCTGATCCACCTCTGTTCCAGCAGTGTGTCGATCTGCCGCCTCAGTTCATCCAACTCAGCCGTACTCAGCCTGTATGGGCTTTTGTGTGGCGGTGCCTCTAAAGGCAGCGTATATATTTCATGATCGACAATCCTCTTTGGTGGTGGACCGTAAGGCAGCTTGCCTGGGAACACATCCTTGAAATCCTCGAGTGTTTGTTGCAATTGTTCCCGGACAGCCTCATCTGCCTCACTTACTTTTTTCTGAATAACCTCCTCGATCGGTACCTCTTCCGTCACTGGGCCTGTTTCCTTCGACAATCTCCGCCTTTTGCCCTCCGTCATGCCTCTGGCTGCACCAGCCTTGGATTTTGGCCTTTTGCTGCTTGATTTGGGAAATTCTGTGGCCCTCAGAACGCACAAGTACATGGGCTGGTCGGTTTTGTTAGCCCTCTTGGCTGCCTGTCGCATCGAAATGAAGTCCAACTTTTTCCTGACAGGCTGCCTCACACATCGCCCAGCCACTTTCTTTGCCCTTGTTGTCCTGCACCTTGGGGAACCCTGAGGTCTGTGAGGTTCCTCTGGAGGAAAAGTTTGTGGGGCTGTACTCCCCCCCCTGGGGAACATCGGCCGTCCCCGGCGATGATACATTACTCAGCACTAACTGCTGAGTGGCCCACTGCTTCGCCGAAGAATCATATTCCCAAAATTTTGGCGAACAGAACGCAGCCAACTTGCTCCCCAAGTCTGCAGTAGGAGTCAATGATCCCCTCTTGAGGTCTCTGAAATAGTGCTGGAGACCGTTCAATCCCTTGTCAACAATCTGGCAGTGCTTACCAGATGTTTCACGAATGCCCTTGATAGGCTCCAGCTGTGAGCCATTTCTAAGGTACACCGTGTTTGACCGCCAATCCACCAACGGGTTCATGATATCCAGCCAATCTTTGCCCAAAATCAGTTGAACCCCATCCATCATTGGTATTGCAGTCAATGATAGTCGACAAGGTACACTCCCGATACATACCAACACCCGTGGGGCTATTCCGGTGGAAACTATGGTTTCCCCGTTTGCCAACTCCAAGGCAGAATATGCTCCCACAAACTGTAAAGCTGGTCGGCAGTGAAGCCGGTCACTGATGAAAGACCTGCTCGCTCCACTGTCAATCAACGCAGGGACACTTGTCCCATTCACCACGGCGTTCACCACCACCAGCACGTGGTCCTGGACTCCAGTGCCTGGGGCTGGCTGTCCCACAACATCAGCACCTGGAGCGGTTTCCAACCTCTGAGCTAACACTGTAGGGGTCTCTCCCTGCTGGGCTTGAGACATTAAAGTTGTCTCCCTGGTGTCATCAACCGAAACCTTTTTCTGCTCAGCTCGCTGTGCGCGTCGGTACCGACGTCTTTCTAGCCACTTTCTCCACTGTCACTTTCTCCTCTGACGTCTTCTCTGGGCGATGCTGAGTTTTCTGTTTTCAGGGATACAGGTCCTCTGGATAACCTATTCCTGTTGCCCCCGATGAACTCCTGACTGGCCAGAGTGGGGGCCAATCAGTTTCCCTGCCCCTGATGCAGAGAAGCATCGGTTCCATGCCCGGCTGCATGCTGTGCAGCCTCCTGGCCTGATGGGCCAGCTGTCCCCTATCCATCCTGGGCAGCTACCGCTGCTACCCGGGGCTTCCTCTGATTGCCTCTGCCCCGTCCCCTCTGTCCAGATCCGCCAGGCTGCTGTGGCACAGGCTGGCGTACCACAACAGGAGCCTGTGGAGGGACGGGTGGCTTCACAGCCTGCCCCCTTCTGCGGTTACCTCCTGTCTGCACATTTTTATTTTGAGCCTGATAGTATACAACATTAGGAGCTGGTGCCGATCCTTGTCCACTGTGCTGTCCCGGCTGCCTGCCTTGGCCTCGTCCATGGCCCTTCTGTCCACTGCTGCCCTCTGCACGTCCACTTGGTCCTGGGCGCCTCGACATCTGGGCAGCCAATGCAGCGTCCCTGGCCAGCTGGAAAGCCTGGCTCAGCCTCTTAGGCTTTCCCTGTGAGACAAGTACCGCCTGGTCTTGGGGAAGGCCCCAGATGAACATCTTCAACACCCATGATTCATCGTAGGTGTCCACCTTATCCAGCTCAGCTTCGAACCTACAGATGAAATCATGCGTGGTCTCCTCTTTGCGCTGCTTGATGTTCATCAGTGCAGCCATCGCAGAATCAGCCTTGTTGGTGTTTTGAAACCGGCTGATCAGCTGCTCTCCAAAGGTCTGCATGTCCTTAGGGTCCTCCCATGCCTTCAGCTTTCTCTGCCACCAGGTCTGTGCAGTTCCCTGGAGCAGAGTGGAAGCATATGCAACTTGCTTCCCAGGCAATCCTCCGACCAGACGAAAAAAATTTGACACCTGACCCAACCACACCTCCGGGTCCTCAGCTGTCCTGCCCGAAAAGGTTGGAGGGTCCTTAGGTTTTATTTGGACATCAAAAATTCCAGCCCCCTTGCGAGTACGCCTCTCCGATGACTCGCTAGATGATGAGGATGAACGTGAACGCCTGGACTGGTGTGATCTGGACCTCTGTCGTCCTGGACGGGCAGCATGGCTGGTCTGTGCAGGGGGCATCCTCTGCTCACCGGCATCAGCAACAATCTCCAGCTCCAGCTGCAAATGCGGTGGTCAGCTGTATGTAGTTGTTGCTGGTGGTTCTGGGGGTCTAGGCACGGTCTGTTGATGGGGCTGAGAATCCTTTTGCGACAGCTCTATAGCCAGGTCCGCGGACAACTGATCGATCCTGGATAGAGCGTCATGGAGCTGCCAAGTAAGTCGCTCCACAGTCGCATCCTGTCCCCTCCTTAACCTCTGTTCAGCATCCAAATTCCTCTGCCTCTTATGTGCCAATGCATTCTCCAGCTCTGATAGGCGCTCCGCATTGCTGGAGACATTTCGATGCATTGACGACATAGCAATCTCAGTCTGCCCAAACGCCTCCCTGGTCTGACCCTCCAAATGTGAAACTGCCCTCTGAAATGTCTGAGCAGTATGCTGCACTGCTGATGCCGTCTGATCAGCCAGCACATTCATGGCATGTGCTGTCTGGGCGGCAGTCCCTGCTATCGCCTGTGCAGCTCGCTGCTCCAAGTTCTGCATCCCCTGTGCAGCTTCAGTCCTGGAGACCGGGGCTCCCTCTAAGCTTCCCAAAACCACTGCCCCCGGCTCTGTCCCGGCAATTAGGATCCTCTGTTGCTGCGCCTCATATGACGCAGCAATAACTCCCACACGTCCAGCTCCAGTGACTGTCTCCGCTGTCCCATCAATATTCTCCACACCATCATGGCCCTGCAGCTCCATCATATCACGATCTGCCATGATCCAACTCACGACACTGATCCTCTGATCAACTGTATGAAAACAAAGTCAATCGGCGTAGACCTGATCTCGGGCTACTGAAAGTCCACTGAATCCTATCCCCAAGTAGCCAAGCAGCCTTTACCTCCCAACTTAAGTTATCTTGCTTCTACTGGTTTTCAGTAATCACTTTCACACACAGTTACCCCCAGTACTCTGCAGGGTGACCTCTCGGTCCACCTGGTAACTTTCCAGAGGGTGCGTCTGTGGCTACTAATGAAAACTTAGTCCCAGCTTCAGCTGAACAACCTAAGAAGGTGTCCCTTGCCTGGGACGAGACTGCTGTGAGAGGTATGGGCTGGCCTATGGCACCCCCAGCCTGTCTAATGTGCTAAGACTGCCCCCAAGGATCAGTGAGGGGTACAGCCACCCTAACCTCAGGTGGGCAATGGCCTCACCCTCTGACCGGTTCCAAGGGAGATGCTGCCTCTAGGCAGTAGCACTCTGGACCCAACTGGGCCTGCCTATTGCCGTGCTCAATCTCCTCCCCCTTCCCCTAGTCAGGCCCCCAATCTTGGTGCAGAGCGGTCTGGTGGTGACCCGCCTGCGGTACCTGCAAGATAAGGTGAAGCAGCAGATATCCCCTACTTCTTGAGCGGGATCTTCACCCCTATTCTACAGCGGGTGGCACCTGAGGTTGGCTGAATCTTCCAACTGATGGGTGCTGGCCTTCTCGTGTTTGGCTGCGGGTAGAGCGCTTGGCGCAACTCGAATTCCAGCGCTGAATCCTCTATGCAGCTGCTTGGGATGCGCTGGTTCGGCGATCGCCCGCCTTCTGCCCATGCCAAACTCAATCGCCCAATGCTAATGCTTTTCCTTGGCTCTTCAATGCACACCGCAGCTCACAGCACGGCGATTCAGCCGTTGGTTGTGGCTGGCCACCGCTGCGGGTACTGGAGGCTTCTCAAATCGCAGCCTTGGAGGCTGCTCGTCACTCTTGGAATGCTGCGCCCGTTGCTCAACTTCTGGCTCCGGGTTGTCAGCTCCGAAACCAATTTGTTGCGGCCCTGAAGGGTGCCGCTGGTTTCCGAAGCTTGTGGGGTCGCCACGCCCTGCGGCTTGGCTGTTGGAGGCCAGCCAGCCCTCTCCACCGATTTGGGTGGGCTAAAGCGGGGCGCTCGTTCCCTCGGATGCGCGGTGGGCCCAGAACGATGGGGATCATCCCCCGGGGCCTGCTGTATACGGCGGGTGGTGGCGCAGCCGGTCGGTGGCTCGCTGGTCGCGGAGAGACCAAGTAGTGGGCCAAGAACGGATTACACTTGTGACCTGCATGCGCCTGTTTCAGGACCCGCATGCGCGCGAGGCCTGATCGCGGGTCCCTCGCGGTCACATCAAGACAAGACAACATACAACAGTATAAATGTATTGTAAGGTGCTGTGAGCACGTGTCCCCGTCCGCCATTCATCTAAATCAGCTCCGTATCATCCCCGATGCTACCACGTACCGGTCTGAATCCCATGCCAAAGTACTGCAACTTCAAACGGCCATAACTTTGCCATTTCTACACGGAATTGGACGTTTCAAGGCGCTATCGGCATCAGGAGCTCTTGAATTATGCGATTTTAACGTATTTGCACTTTTTTGAGTAACCGCCGCTTCAGAAATACCAGTTTTAGCCTAACCCCAAGCAGCCACGTCACAGTATTGTTCATTGACAGAACTGTACTTCGCCCAGAACTCCCCTTTGCCCATCGTATTGCTTCACACCAACTATTGTCGTATGTAGTGGGAGTCACTTCGGTACGTTATACGACACTCAAACATGTCCAATCCCAATCAGCATTACTTGAGACCCTCCGACGCCCAACTTGCACACGCCAACACTCGATCAGATCCAGCTCAGCCCGTCAAAAGGCTTACTCAGCCCCTGAAGCCCGACAACACGCCCCCTGACCCATGGGCACCATTGCTTGGCCAGCCCCGTTACCCTAGTCCGCGAGCGGGGGTCTGGCGTCGTCAACGTTTGGCTCTTCCCCACCGGCCAGCCAGTCCCTCGCCATAATACATGCTTTTTCTTTGTTGATCCAAAGTTCAACCTCCTTGGTGCGCTTCTCATGCATTCGCCTTGCTTCCCGAAGCTCCTCAAAGTCTTCCTTGACTTCAACATCACTGCGCACCTCCTCCAAAAGGTTGACCATCTCACACACATCCTGAAGCTGAGTGCATTCAGCTTCTGTCTCTCTGACCGTCGAACGGCGATGCATTTTGAAGTGGTCGACTGCCACCTTGTCTTCAAGGTCCCTCTTTTTCTAGCGCATCAACTTGTGCGCTCTCTGCAGCACTGACTGATTTTCGGTTGCTGCCCGATTCTCAAGGTTTCTTAGTCCAACTTCAAAGTTGTTGGTCGCCCCCTCGAGAGTTTCCACAGCTATTCTGCGCGTTTGCTCAACCTCTTCCGCAAAGTCTTCCCTTGAAACTCCTTCAGGAACATCAACTTTGTCCATGAGGTTTTCCTTCAGCACGGTCGCCGCCCTCTGTATGGATTCAGCACGGGCCAGCGCCCTCTCCCACTCATCCACCAACGCATTTCGCAGGTGGAACGCATCGACCCAAACTGGGTCGTATATCCTCCTGCCCTGTGGGTCATAAATGTATTCCTCGCCACCAAGGAGGTGTTTGCGCCGTGTCTTGAGGTTCTCAAGCTGAGCAACCTTCTCTTCGACCTCCAGCTGCGAGGGAAGGCCCAACGCCCTTCGTCGGATATGGATACGTTAACGTTCTGCCTGAACAGGGTCTTCCTCGGCCGGCATATTGCCCTTCGACTCAGGTTGGACGTTTGCACCGGTCAACACACGTCTTCCCTATGCAAGGTTGACTTTGTGCGTCCCCTATTTCAAGAGACTGTACCCACTTGTAACCCTTCTGATGTGAAAAATCACCTACTATAATCTTTAAGATAGAGGCAAACGCACTGCCTCCCTTTATCCCTTGGACACTCCTCTTAGCATTTCCCCTTTGGTCTCATTGCTTCCCGCAATCCCAACAATATCCTATATCTCAAGGACATTTTGTCACTGCCCGAAAACCCCAGATCCTTAAAGTCCAGTTCCTTTCCCTTTTTGTATCACATTTTTTCATCTGTTGACGACAGAAAGAATGGAAAAAGCATTCCATTCAATTCCTTATGCTCTCCTAAGCAGTTACATGCCTTAACCTCCCAAAACCGATGAGTTTTGGGGGAGTTAGGCTCTTGGGACTGTGCACAGCAATTGCACAAGCTTCGGAGGTCCCTCGCAACCTCCCCCACGCATCATCATCCTATCGCCCCCGTACGCCGGGCCCTCGGGGCCCCCGCAGTAGAGGTGGCCACACTCGGGTACCGTCCGCTCCGTTGCGTCCGGTTCGTAAAAGTGAGTGTGATATTCGTCCGGTAACATCCGGTCCGCTGTTTGCCGTACTGCCGTCCGCAGAATCCAGCTCTCACTTTTTCTTCACCGTTATTTGCTGTTAAATTAACGGAGGGCGTGCGCGGCGTCCGGTCCGCAACAAAACATCCGTGGATTCATAATTTTGGTCCGTTCTGTCCCGTAGGTACTTGCTTTCCAGCCACGGCAAGGTCAAGGCGAAGTTGCCAGGGGTCTCCATTCTGCAGCAACTCGAATTGTGTTGGTTGCACGCTTCATAAACGTGTGTGGGCGTTTTCCAGGTCATGTATTCTGCGGTTTGTAATACATGGAGTGTTTTGGAGAACTGAACAACACACAAGCCGTGTGTAAAGTTCCAGTGTATGGTATGCCAACCTGCACCACTTGCTGCGGCTGGTACTGCTGCATAGTACGCAGTGCGCACCACACTCCCATTGCAAGTCTTCCCGGCCATTGCAGCAAGGGTTCGGCATAGTTGCAATACCAAACGCGGACACACAAACACCCACATCACTTGAGGCAGGCGGCAAAGAGGGTTCACCTCTGAACACAGTTGAGCCACTCAACATACTTGCGAATGGGTGATACGTATCACATATAACGATGGGTTGCTGCGGCGGTACTCCACAGTTTCCACGCCAGGGCAGCGAGTGTAAAGCCCATCCAACATAGTACGTCGAAGTTCAACAGTTCAACACATGAAAACGGGCAATGAATAATACGAGTCGTTATTTGTTATCGTCCATCTCTACCTATTGCACCCTCACTGCGGCGGTACTCTAGAAGTTTCCACGCCAGGGCAGCGACTGTAAAGTCTATCCACCAATCGCAGTATTTGTTGGGACGCATTTCTTAAATAAAATTTTCTTCTATCTATATGATACCCAAGGTTCATCCACCACTCAACATAGTGTGTTCAAGGTGTGCACATCAACACAGGACAACGGAATATTACAAGTCATGATATCTTATCTTCTATCTCTATGGTAACCGCACCCTTGCTGTGGCGGTACTCCACAGTTTCCATGCCGGGGCAACGAGGGTGGTCACCGGTGATCCAAACTTTGGAATCCAAAGTCACTACTTCCCTCCCTTCCCTCCCTTCCCTCCCTTCCCCCCCTTCGTGCGTCGATGCGCTAGCTTCTGCTGCGACCATCCACTCTCTGCCATCTGCCACCCTAGCAAGCTTAAATGATCCACGTTCTCGGGCTTGAGAACCATGCTCTTGGCCCGAACTATTAGACCGGCCTTGGAAAAAGATCGTTCACTACTGGCGCTGGAGGCCTGCAACACAACCAAAAATACTCAGTACTTCTCAGCCTGTGAACTTCATAAG
>CAJHUC010000707.1:0-69325 GCA_905146915.1 Ostreobium quekettii | reverse complement strand
CTGGTTCTGCCGCCCGTGCGCGCGCCGCGCGGTATGCCTTACCTCTTGACCCGGCAGGTGCTGGGTCCATGGTGTGGCTGGTGGGGCGGCAAGGGTTGGAGACTGCGGCAGCACCAGAAGAGCGACCAAATAAGGTCCGCGGTATGTGGACGCTGGCTGAGCCACGCTGGCAATCAACCCGATCCGCAGATTCGGAAAGCAGTACTTACTGCCTGTCATCCGCTGATTCGGCACACACGTCCGCTGCCATCCGCTAAATTAGCGGATGGGGTGCGCGGCTTCCGGTCCGTTGGAAAATATCCGTTAGCGCCCAAGCGGAATCCGCAGAGTCCGCTGACTGGCACCAGCCGTCCGCTGCCATCCGTGCCACGTCAGCAAGAGAGAGAGCGGGGTCCGCTAAATTAACGGATATTTAACGGACGGCACCCTCGTCCGTTATTAACGGATCCGGGTGGCCACCTCTACCCCGCAGGCCCCGGCGCCCTGGCGATTTGACATCGCCCCATCACCCGCCCGTCCCGAAGCCGCCGCGTCACTGGTCCTCCCGCATCCCCCCCCACCGGTGCCCGTGGCATCGCGCAAACCATGCCGACCGCTCTCCAAGCCGGTCGTTCCACTGTATGGTGCGCCTCGTCCCTCCCCACGTTCTCGCCCGGGACTTGGACGCACCGATCCCTAAGATCGCTTCCGCGACCTTGTCCGACCTGCAGCCCAGGGTCGGCATCGTGGCCGTTTGGTCCATCCGACTCAATCGGTCGGGAAAGCCGCACGCGACCGGAGCAGGAAAGCCTAGCCGACGACCTTGCATGCTCGGAACCGGGGTCCACCCCGATGCGAAGCTCCTCAGCGTGTCGGCGAGGGCCATCCGACCATCGCGGGGATCAATCGTAGTTGGGGCGTATTCTCGATCGTCAAACTGGCTCAGTGACGCCACTCTGTCAGAATCGGGCGGTGTACCGCATGCGTATCGGGCGAAGATTGGATGTCTCTGGCGATACTGCATTCCGTGGCCTTGGGCAGTTGATGTCACTGATGCGATGGGCGATGTGACCTCTCCAGATGTAGTCAATGCCAGGTTTTGCGATTTGCTCCCTTGTCGACGGAGTTCTGGGCCTCACGGGGCGCCAGCGATTCGAGGTGTATACTAAACTATCTTAATGCTTTTGCATTTTATCATAGATTGGCGACCCGAACATCATCAGAATCGATGCGGTTATGCAAACCGCATCACAACCATGTATACAGCACCGAGCACTAAAATTGCAGTGCGAGAATACCAGACAACAATGGAATCCATGGGGAAGTTGAAGAGTCAAACGCGATGGACGATGCCTCTAGCGTCACAGAGTGTGCCGTCGTGAGAGGAACAACCAGCATCTGCACAATTCATGCAACTTCCAACTTCTCTGCTAATTTGTCATAGCCGTGGGTCCTCGCAAGGGATGCAGCGGTGTGTCCCTCCTAAATTGGCACACACGTCTCAGTAGTTGGCCAAGGAGGGCAAGCACCTTAAACACTTAGGGGCAAACACACACTGGTGACACTTCACTGTTTCAAGAGGCCAAGTGCGTATGGCTGCCCCACAAGACCATTTCAACCCATTCACCACTGGAAGTTTGTAGCAGTGCGCAGACACAATGCTCGGGTAGGCACCCAAACAGGGTGTCACCTTGCGATCCAAATTCTGGAATCCTGGAACCACGTCTTCTAGGACGTTTATACTGCCTGTGATCGATGCACTGCAAAATGAGCGCGGGAAAGCCCAATCGTACATTGCTGGAGGAATCTTGTACATGCTGACAGCATTCATATCTCACATGGAGTCGAAACTCCTGCTGATTTCTGGCCCTCGTGCCGCATTTCTAGTGATCAAGCACAATTTCGGTGCCATCAGTTCAAAGTTGACGGCATCGAAATACACGTTCCAACACGTTCCCTTACTGGACTCTTTCGACAATTGTGGGAACCAGGGCGCAGCAAGGCAGGGGGTCATTCAAACTGCGTGACGTCACCTTGTCAGCAAGCTTCGCGGATGCGCCTTTGTTGAGCAGAAGCTCAGCAGCTCTCGTGTAGCCAATCGCCGCAGCCTCCATGAGCGGCGTCTTCCCTCCCTGCACGTCAAGACAGGGTCTTCTCATCTCTCAGAAACAGTCTTCATTGCAGCCATGTGGGATAGAAACCGCAAACACAGTCAGCAGTACTCTGCAGGGCGAAGGGGGCGCTCTTCTTGCCTGGTCGGCTGCATCCAAAGAAGCCCCTTTGTCTGCCAGCAACTCTACAATCTCCAAAATCGTATTCTCGTTCTGACGGTCTTCCAACAAGGGTCTGGGTCGGAATGAGGCCAGCAAGGGGGTTATTCCTTCCTGTGTACACACATACAGCTGAATGAAAAGAAAATTTGCACCATTGCTTGTCATAAAAACTCAACATGCTGCACATTAAGATGGACATGCCTGGCAGAAAGAGTACACATAAGGAAAATAAACAACAAAAGGAGAGGCCATTCCGCACTGCCAGGCCCAGAACCAAGGCACCACATATAACACATGATCTGCGCCCTTTGACATGCCACAATGTTGTATTGCTATCCTTACTTGTGCACACAGAGAGGCTTCCAGTTATTCTGGAGAGACTGTCAAATTTCAGATAATGCTCTGACCACCAGAGAACGTTGGGCCACCCAGAATTTCCACGTCTGTTCAGAGTGGGGTTGCAGAATGGGAAACACAACAGCGTCTGACACATGCAACAGAGCATCTTACTGGCTAGCAAACACTGTACAGTGCTTGCATATGTTACATATCCCAAATCTTCTTCATTAATTACAACTCTGAGGGGAGACACAAAAGACAAAATGTTGGACTGACTTTGGACAGAGGTTCAACCTGAGAAATCAATGGCCTGACAGAAATGCAGAAAATGGCCAGGTGTTAATGTGTCAGTGGCATCTGCAGCACTGTGTAGGCGCCGCAGTCACCCCGCTTTGCGGCCCAAAAGAGAGGCGTCTCGCCATCGTGGCAAGCCGACAGAAATCCAGGAAGAGGGAACCTGGCATCCAAGCTTGCAAACATCCATTCAGTGCGGGGCTGCAGACTCGAATGGTAGCACGCCAGCCCCGCAGTGCCCAACACAGGCAACAGAAACCCCCTTGTGCCGCGTACCCCAACTGACAGCTCTGAGGGGAGCCACAAATGGGCAAAAGGATGTGATGGATGGATCTCTAATCATGCACCCACAGGCGCATCGATGGCCCGTGAAGTTAAAGTACAAAGACCAGGTCGGACCTCATCGGTGGCATCCACTGTTGCACCGTGCTCCAAAAGCAGTGTTGCGGTGCTGGTGTGGCCGTTGAATGCAGCCCTGTAGAGGGGTGTCTGACCAGTCTGCGGATCATAGAAAGTATTGTCCACACAAGAGAGGGTTTGGCAGGGAAGATTTCACTGTCAGTGAGTGCGGGGCAGCAGACTTGGAATGGTAGCATGCAAGCCCCGCAGTGCCCAACACAGGCAACAGACCCCCTTGCCAAACAGGGAAGCAGTGTGCCGCGTACCCCAACTGACAGCTCTGAGGGGAGCCACAATTGGGCACAAGCATGTGATGGATGGATCTCTAATCATGCACCCACAGGCGCATCGATGGCCCGTGAAGTTCAAGTACAAAGACCAGGTCCGACCTCATCGGTGGCATCCACTGTTGCACCGTGCTCCAAAAGCAGTGTTGCGGTGCTGATGTCGCCGTTCCATGCAGCCTGGAAGAGGGGTGTGCGACCATCCTGCGGATCATAGAAAGCATTGTCCACACCAGAGAGGGTTTGGTAGGGAAGCTGTCACTGTCAGTCAGTGCGGGGCAGCAGACTTGGAATGGTAGCATGCCAGCCCCGCAGTGCCCAACAAAGGCAACAGACCCCCTTGCCAAACAGGGAAGCAGTGCGACGCACACCCCAACTGACAGCTCTGAGGGGAGCCACAATTGGGCACAAGCATGTGATGGATGGATCTCTAATCATGCACCCACAGGCGCATCGATGGCCCGTCAAGTTCAAGTACAAAGACCAGGTCCGACCTCATCGGTGGCATCCACTGTTGCACCGTGCTCCAAAAGCAGTGTTGCGGTGCTGGTGTCGCCTTTGAGTGCAGGCCAGAAGAGGGGTGTCTGACCAGTCTGCGGATCAAAGAAAGCATTGTCCACACAAGAGAGGGTTTGGCAGGGAAGCTTTCACTGTCAGTGAGTGCGGGGCAGCAGACTTGGAATGGCAGCATGCCAGCCCCGCAGTGACCAACACAGGCAACAGACCCCCTTGCCAAACAGGGAAGCAGTGCGCCGCACACCCCAACTGACAGCTCTGAGGGGAGCCACAAATGGGCACAAGGATGTGATGGATGGATTTCGAATCATGCACCCATAGGCGCATCGATGGCCCGTGAAGTTAAAGTACAAAGACCAGGTCGGACCTTGCTGGTGGCATCCACTATTGCACCGTGCTCCAAAAGCAGTGTTGCGGTGCTGGTGTGGCCGTTCCATGAAGCCTGGAAGAGGGGTGTGCGACCAACCTGCGGATCATAGAAAGCATTGTCCACACCAGAGATGGTTTGGCATGGAAGCTGTCACTGTCAGTCAGTGTGGGGCAGCAGACTTGGAATGGTAGCATGCAAGCCCCACAGTGCCCAACACAGGCAACAGACCCCCTTGCCAAACAGGGAAGCAGTGCGCCGCACACCCCAACTGACAGCTCGGAGGGGAGCCACAAATGGGCAAAAGGATGTGATGGATGGATTTCGAACCATGCACCCACAGGCGCATCGATGGCCCCTGATATTCAGGTACAAAGACCAGGTCCGACCTCATCGGTGGCATCCACTGTTGCACCGTGCTCCAAAAGCAGTGTTGCGGTGCTGGTGTGGCCCTTCCATGCAGCCCAGAAGAGGGGTGTCTGACCAGTCTGCGGATCATAGAAAGTATTGTCCACACAAGAGAGGGTTTGGTAGGGAAGCTTTCACTGTCAGTGAGTGCGGGGCAGCAGACTTGGAATGGTAGCATGCCAGCCCTGCAGTGCCCAACACAGGCAACAGACCCCCTTGCCAAACAGGGAAGCAGTGCGCCGCACACCCTAACTGACAGCTCTGAGGGGAGCCACAAATGGGCACAAGGATGTGATGGATGGATTTCGAACCATGCACCCACAGGCGCATCGATGGCCCATGAAGTTAAAGTACAAAGACCAGGTCGGACCTTGCTGGTGGCATCTACTGTTGCACCGTGCTCCAAAAGCAGTGTTGCGGTGCTGGTGTCGTTTTTGAGTGCAGCCTGGAAGAGGGGTGTGCGACCATCCTGCGGGTCATAGAAAGCATTGTCCACACCAGAGAGGGTTTGGCAGGGAAGCTGTCACTGTCAGTCAGTGCGGGGCAGCAGACTTGGAATGGTAGCATGCAAGCCCCGCAGTGCCCAACACAGGCAACAGACCCCCTTGCCAAACAGGGAAGCAGTGCGCCGCACACCCCAACTGACAGCTCTGAGGGGAGCCACAAATGGGCACAAGCATGTGATGGATGGATCTCTAATCATGCACCCACAGGTGCATCGATGGCCCGTCAAGTTCAAGTACAAAGACCAGGTCCGACCTCATCGGTGGCATCCACTGTTGCACCGTGCTCCAAAAGCAGTGTTGCGGTGCTGGTGTGGCCGTTCCATGCAGCCCAGAAGAGGGGTGTGCGACCATCCTGCGGATCATAGAAAGCATTGTCCACACCGGAGAGGGTTTGGCAGGGAAGCTGTCACTGTCAGTCAGTGCGGGGCAGCAGACTTGGAATGGTAGCATGCCAGCCCCGCAGTGCCCAACACAGGTACCAGAACCCCTTGCCAAACAGGGAAGCAGTGCGCCGCACACCCCAACTGACAGCTCTGAGGGGAGCCACAATTGGGCACAAGCATGTGATGGATGGATCTCTAATCATGCACCCACAGGCGCATCGATGGCCCGTCAAGTTAAAGTACAAAGACCAGGTCGGACCTTGCTGGTGGCATCCACTGTTGCACCGTGCTCCAAAAGCAGTGTTGCGGCGCTGGCGTGGCCGTTCCATGCAGCCTGGAAGAGGGGTGTGCGACCATTCTGCGGATCATAGAAAGCATTGTCCACACAAGAGAGGGTTTGGCAGGGAAGCTTTCACTGTCAGTGAGTGCGGGGCAGCAGACTTGGAATGGTAGCATGCCAGCCCCGCAGTGACCAACACAGGCAACAGAACCCCTTGCCAAACAGGGAAGCAGTGCGCCGCACACCCCAACTGACAGCTCTGAGGGGAGCCACAATTGGGCACAAGCATGTGATGGATGGATCTCTAATCATGCACCCACAGGCGCATCGATGGCCCGTCAAGTTAAAGTACAAAGACCAGAATGGACCTTGCTGGTGGCATCCGCTGTTGCACCGTGCTCCAAAAGCAGTGTTGCGGTGCTGGTGTGGCCGTTCCATGCAGCCTGGAAGAGGGGTGTCTGACCAGTCTGCGGATCATAGAAAGCATTGTCCACACAAGAGAGGGTTTGGCAGGGAAGCTTTCACTGTCAGTGAGTGCGGGGCAGCAGACTTGGAATGGTAGCATGCCAGCCCCGCAGTGACCAACACAGGCAACAGGCCCCCTTGCCAAACAGGGAAGCAGTGCGCCGCACACCCCAACTGACAGCTCTGAGGGGAGCCACAAATGGGCACAAACATGTGATGGATGGATCTCTAATCATGCACCCACAGGCGCATCGATGGCCCGTCAAGTTCAAGTACAAAGACCAGGTCCGACCTCATCGGTGGCATCCACTGTTGCACCGTGCTCCAAAAGCAGTGTTGCGGTGCTGGTGTGGCCGTTCCATGCAGCCCAGAAGAGGGGTGTGCGACCATCCTGCGGATCATAGAAAGCATTGTCCACACCGGAGAGGGTTTGGCAGGGAAGCTGTCACTGTCAGTCAGTGCGGGGCAGCAGACTTGGAATGGTAGCATGCCAGCCCCGCAGTGACCAACACAGGCAACAGACCCCTTGCCAAACAGGGAAGCAGTGCCCCGCACACCCCAACTGAAAGCTCTGAGGGGACCACAAATGGGCACAAGGATGTGATGGATGGATTTCGAATCACGCGTCCACAGGCGCATCGATGGCCCGTGAAGTTAAAGTACAAAGACCAGGTCGGACCTTGCTGGTGGCATCCGCTGTTGCACCGTGCTCCAAAAGCAGTGTTGCGGTGCTGGTGTGGCCGTTCCATGCAGCCCAGAAGAGGGGTGTGCGACCATCCTGCGGATCATAGAAAGCATTGTCCACACCGGAGAGGGTTTGGCAGGGAAGCTGTCACTGTCATTGAGTGCGGGGCAGCAGACTTGGAACGGTAGCATGCCATCCCCGCAGTGCCCAACACAGGTACCAGGCCCCCTTGCCAAACAGGGAAGCAGTGCGCCGCACACCCCAACTGACAGCTCGGAGGGGAGCCACAAATGGGCACAAGGATGTGATGGATGGATTTCGAACCATGCACCCACAGGCGCATCGATGGCCCGTGAAGTCAAAGTACAAAGACCAGGTCGGACCTCATCGGTGGCATCCACTGTTGCACCGTGCTCCAAAAGCAGTGTTGCGGTGCTGGTGTGGCCGTTGAATGCAGCCCGGAAGAGGGGTGTCTGACCAGTCTGCGGATCATAGAAAGCATTGTCCACACAAGAGAGGGTTTGGCAGGGAAGCTTTCACTGTCAGTGAGTGCGGGGCAGCAGACTTGGAATGGTAGCATGCCAGCCCTGCAGTGACCAACACAGGCAACAGACCACTTGCCAAACAGGGAAGCAGTGCCCCGCACACCCCAACTGACAGCTCTGAGGGGACCACAAATGGGCACAAGGATGTGATGGATGGATTTCGAATCACGCGTCCACAGGCGCATCGATGGCCCGTGAAGTTAAAGTACAAAGACCAGGTCGGACCTTGCTGGTGGCATCCGCTGTTGCACCGTGCTCCAAAAGCAGTGTTGCGGTGCTGGTGTGGCCGTTCCTTGCAGCCCAGAAGAGGGGTGTGCGACCATCCTGCGGATCATAGAAAGCATTGTCCACGCCAGAGAGGGTTTGGCAGGGAAGCTGTCACTGTCAGTCAGTGCGGGGCAGCAGACTTGGAATGGTAGCATGCCGGCCCCGCAGTGCCCAACACAGGCAACAGACCCCCTTGCCAAACAGGGAAGCATTGCGCCGCACACCCCAACTGACAGTTCTGAGGGGAGCCACAAATGGGCACAAGGATGTGATGGATGGATCTCTAATCATGCACCCACAGGCGCATCGATGGCCCGTCAAGTTAAAGTACAAAGACCAGGTCGGACCTCATCGGTGGCATCCACTGTTGCACCGTGCTCCAAAAGCAGTGTTGCGGTGCTGGTGTCGTTTTTGAGTGCAGCCTGGAAGAGGGGTGTGCGACCATCCTGCGGGTCATAGAAAGCATTGTCCACACCAGAGAGGGTTTGGCAGGGAAGCTGTCACTGTCAGTCAGTGCGGGGCAGCAGACTTGGAATGGTAGCATGCAAGCCCCGCAGTGCCCAACACAGGCAACAGACCCCCTTGCCAAACAGGGAAGCAGTGCGCCGCACACCCCAACTGACAGCTCTGAGGGGAGCCACAAATGGGCACAAGCATGTGATGGATGGATCTCTAATCATGCACCCACAGGTGCATCGATGGCCCGTCAAGTTGAGTACAAAGACCAGGTCCGACCCTCACGGTTATCCACCGTTGCACCGCTCCAAAAGCAGTGTTGGGTGCTGGTGTGGCCGTTCCATCCCCAGGGGTGTGCGACCATCCTGCGGATTGAAAGCATGTCCGAGAGGGTTTGGCAGGAAGTTGTCACTGTCGTCAGGGTGCGGGCAGCAGACTTGAGTAATACAGCCCCGAGTGCCCAACACAGGTACCAGAACCCCTGCCAAACAGGGAAGCAGTGCGCCGCACCCCCAACTGACAGCTCTGAGGGGAGCCACATTGGCACAAGCATGTGATGGATGGATCTCAATCATGCACCCACAGATCGATGGCCCGTCGAGTTAAAGTACAAAGACCAGGTCGGACCTTGCTGGTGGCATCCACTGTTGCACCGTGCTCCAAAAGCAGTGTTGCGGCGCTGGCGTGGCCGTTCCATGCAGCCTGGAAGAGGGGTGTGCGACCATTCTGCGGATCATAGAAAGCATTGTCCACACAAGAGAGGGTTTGGCAGGGAAGCTTTCACTGTCAGTGAGTGCGGGGCAGCAGACTTGGAATGGTAGCATGCCAGCCCCGCAGTGACCAACACAGGCAACAGAACCCCTTGCCAAACAGGGAAGCAGTGCGCCGCACACCCCAACTGA
The DNA here is from genome assembly GCA_905146915.1 of Ostreobium quekettii. Taxonomy (NCBI): domain Eukaryota; kingdom Viridiplantae; phylum Chlorophyta; class Ulvophyceae; order Bryopsidales; family Ostreobiaceae; genus Ostreobium; species Ostreobium quekettii. The sequence continues at coordinate 59,977 of CAJHUC010000707.1, read as the reverse complement.
CAGCTCGGAGGGGAGCCACAATTGGGCACAAGCATGTGATGGATGGATCTCTAATCATGCACCCACAGGCGCATCGATGGCCCGTCAAGTTAAAGTACAAAGACCAGGTCGGACCTTCCTGGTGGCATCCGCTGTTGCACCGTGCTCCAAAAGCAGTGTTGCGGTGCTGGTGTGGCCGTTGAATGCAGCCTGGAAGAGGGGTGTCTGACCAGTCTGCGGATCATAGAAAGCATTGTCCACACAAGAGAGGGCTTGGCAGGGAAGCTTTCACTGTCAGTGAGTGCGGGGCAGCAGACTTGGAATGGTAGCATGCCAGCCCTGCAGTGACCAACACAGGCAACAGACCACTTGCCAAACAGGGAAGCAGTGCCCCGCACACCCCAACTGACAGCTCTGAGGGGACCACAAATGGGCACAAGGATGTGATGGATGGATTTCGAATCACGCGTCCGCAGGCGCATCGATGGCCCGTGAAGTTAAAGTACAAAGACCAGGTCGGACCTTGCTGGTGGCATCCGCTGTTGCACCGTGCTCCAAAAGCAGTGTTGCGGTGCTGGTGTGGCCGTTCCTTGCAGCCCAGAAGAGGGGTGTGCGACCATCCTGCGGATCATAGAAAGCATTGTCCACGCCAGAGAGGGTTTGGCAGGGAAGCTGTCACTGTCAGTCAGTGCGGGGCAGCAGACTTGGAATGGTAGCATGCCGGCCCCGCAGTGCCCAACACAGGCAACAGACCCCCTTGCCGAACAGGGAAGCATTGCGCCGCACACCCCAACTGACAGTTCTGAGGGGAGCCACAAATGGGCACAAGGATGTGATGGATGGATCTCTAATCATGCACCCACAGGCGCATCGATGGCCCGTCAAGTTAAAGTACAAAGACCAGGTCGGACCTCATCGGTGGCATCCACTGTTGCACCGTGCTCCAAAAGCAGTGTTGCGGTGCTGGTGTGGCCGTTGAATGCAGCCCGGAAGAGGGGTGTCTGACCAGTCTGCGGATCATAGAAAGCATTGTCCACACAAGAGAGGGTTTGGCAGGGAAGCTTTCACTGTCACTAAGCGCTGCATGCTTGAATTGGAATGGCAATCAGCTCGGACCACACAGGCTGGCCAATACATTGAAGCTTTCTGTGAAATCGGCAAGAACAGCACTTCAGCTTGCGTATCACAAGTGAAGGTTCTGAAGGGAGCCCCAAATTATCACAAATGTTTGATGCATGGATTTCGAACTGCACATTCAGAAGGACTGTGAAACGCATTCTTGTGAAAATGTACAATGGCCAGGTGCTTTGTTGTTACCAGTTACACATGTGACTGCACATTCACCTGCATGTTTGCTGGCAAGTAAAGCAAGGAATAGGCTTGGAAGTGTCATCTGCCACTGACAAATTACCACACATATTTGTTGTTGCATCAAGTCCAACCGCCATCATGGACACCATTGTTGATTTCGAAATGCACTTGGCATCTTGGCAAAATCATGGTCATCGGGAACAGCCTTGCAGAGCTGGGGCTATGGCATTACACAGAAATACAGATGTGTTATTGTCATTAGCCCAGCTAGTGATGGTAGAGACACATCGCTGTTGTTTGCTCTATGGCCATTTCATGCAGCACCATCTGCCAGTTGCAAGCTCAATACCTGAAAGATTTTTGCCGTTATACATCGCCACGCCCAGCTGGTCAGTATAGACACAAGACGTCATGGTCCAAGGGCTGGGTTGTGAACTTTGTGCACAAGTAATCTCTGCCCGACATGTATAGCACTCTTTTCGATCTGCCAATCAATGCAAAGCCTGGTGAGGTCACTGGCATTCACAGAGAATGTCTTTTCCTTTGTCTTGGTTGTATTTTGTTGGCAGCATCCTATGCATGGCACAGGCCTAGGCATCAGGCATGCGGCATGCCACCATGCTTCTCCAGCAGACACCAACCTCCTAGGACACAGCTAGACATTGTTCTGCTTCAACATCGACTGTGGTGGCTCCCAGTGGCATGAGTCACAAGCGAGATCGTTGAGGCAGCAAGACAAGAAGTAGGAATGCCATTGCGTGTATTACATGCAATGTGGAGTATTCTGTGCCACAGATTCTGTGGCCAAACAGTAAGATATCCGCAAGACATATGCTGCCCTATTGCCACCATTTCTGCCATCATCATTGCCAGGACACCCCCGAGGCCCACCTCGTCCCCAAACTCCACATCCACTTCTCTCAAGTGAAAGGCAGCCATCTTGTCCATGCCAAGTTCAGCTGCCCAGTGGAGGGGAGTGCTCTGCAGTGCATACACAGCATTCTCAGCAACCACAAAAATCCCAATTACTGCTGATGGTCAATCTGAAGTAACGTCCCTGACAGGGACTGTTGAAAGTAAATCTGACGGTGGACAAATTGTTGGACAAGAATTTTGAAACTTACAGATACGACGTTGTCCCCGCACAACACGCCAGATCCATCTTCATCATGTTCCAATGATACTTCAAGCTCTTCAAAATGCTGTTTGCAGCCCTCGGGCACTTTGCATCCTCCTGGAAGGCCCAGTACCTCAAGGCACCCCAGTCTGTTTGCAAACTGAGGGAATGCCATGCCATCAATCCCCTGAAGTCTCAATATCCTCAACTTTAGGCAACAGGAGCCAAGGGCACTGGGAAGGTCTGCCAACTGCTTGCACTGCTGCAAATCCAGCTCCTCCAACTCAGCAAGGTTTGTTGTGCTGTCCGGCAACCCCGTCAGATTGCAACAGTTGTGCAAAATCAGCACTCGTAGCTGCAACAATTGACCAAGACTACTTGGCAGGCATGTGAGCTGCCAGCAACCACCCAAGTTCAGGCCCGTCAGAGATATCAAATCTCCAAAATTTCGGGGCAGCTGCGTCAAACCCACACAACCACTCAAGTTCAACATGGTCAACCTGTCCCATGTTTTCAAGTCAGGAAGGCAGAAACGGGCGATTCCACATTCTGGCATCAGCAGCTTGGACAATTTGGTCAGGTTTCCCACAGACTCCGGAATTTCATAGATGCCCCTGCAGCCCCTCATGGACAGCACCCTTAGCTCGACCATTGCGCCCACTTCACTAGGAAGACATGTCAGCCCACTACAATCATCCACTCTGAGCAGCTGCAGCAATCGAAGACATGAAACTTGTGATGGCAACTCAGTGATACCTGAGGACGTCAGGTCAATTGCCAGCAACTGGGTAGTCAGGATGGAAGGAGGCAACCTGGGCACTCCTGCATCTCGTAGCACAAGACCCTGTAGTTTCGGCATATACAGATCACACAAAACCCTCTGTTGGTCCGTCTTGATCTTTTGACTGGCAGAAAATCTGTTTGCCATCAATGCTGTGTCCTTGTCAATGGTGTCTCTCAACTGCGATGACACCAACCTCTCTTGTTGCAGCATTGGAAGAATGGCAATGAGCCTGAGAGCACCTTCACGGACCACATCGTGCAAGTAGTAGCGCAACCCCCACAATTCACCATATCGACCGTGGGAGGGCTGAAATTCTGGCACGCTGTAAGTATCTTTTCCTTCCCTTTTGATCAACGCCCTGTCCTCCAAGTCCCTTAGCACCTGAAGCGCAGTTTGTTCATCAGTACACGATCCGATGCGCGTCTCCAATTCTGCCACGTCCGTAGCTCGGGCACGGTGATCTTCAGGCAACATCGCCAAATCCAACAGCACTTCCCGATGGACAGCATCCACGCTGTTGAAACTCAGCACAAACACACGATCAAAAACGCTCCTCTTGACCATTGAGCTTGCTGCCAGTATTTTCACAGCATTTTGCCACTGTGCTGGCTCTTCAAAACTTCTGGCCAACTTCCCCATAATCTCCAAAGAGAGGGGAAGCCCTGCGCATTTTTTGATGATCTCTTGTACTTGCTTCTCTTGCCATTTTTTCGGCATGTCACCATCAAAGGCATGCTTGCAAAACAATTGATGCGACTGTGCCTCATCCAAAGGTGTCACATCATGGCACTTAGCTCCCAAAATATGTGCAACCTTGTCATTTCGCGAAGTTATGAGCACCCGGCTATATGGCGATGCAACATCAAGCTGGTCCATGTCAGCTTCATCCCAGGTGTCATCCAAAACAAGACAAAAAGATTTGTCTTGCAACGCAGCTTCCAACCGCCGCTTTCCGTCCTCTGCATTGACAAAATCCACTTTACCTCCTAAAAGGGCCTCCCAAATTCGCTTTTGACAGTCCACGATGTCAGGGTTCTGCGAAACTACCACAAACGCCAAGCCAAGACATTTGGTTTGTTCATTTTTCTGGAATCTGCTTCGCACATCTGGATCATTTACCACACACATTGCTAGGGTGGTCTTGCCCACTCCACCCATGCCCACCAACGCAACATATTTGGTAGTATCGCTGAGAATCAACTTTTTTATCACTGCTGCCTGGGCCTCAGGACCGATGGCTTTGGGGTTAACAGGAATGTAAGATGATGCACAACTCGGATTTCCCTCCTCTCGCATTGCCGACACGGCTGACCACAACACAGTAATGTCTCAATCAGTGTGTCAATCAAATAATTGCACAATATTGTGCAGCCAAACTAATCACTGACCACTAATCATCTGTTCCTAGCTGCAACACTCTTGATGCATCTTGCAGGCCAGGTGTAAGCTGCCACCACAGTTGCATGATGGCTAGTAGTATTGACAATCTGAGCTGAATACAATAACAAGACATGTTTGCACTATGCACTAGCATGCTTGCTGTTTGGCAACAGATTCTGCAGAGCAAGGAAAAGAAGAAAAACATGCTTTAAAGGAATTGCCACAATAATCGTTGGTGATGAGGCCAGAAACGACTCCAGCAGCGTCGCCAAGACACACATCCTTGATGGTGGGAAACAAAAGCAGTTATTGCAACATGAATGGTGTTGGTTTGGACACTTCTAATGTTGAGATGCCCTGGTTGGTTACCTTGATAGGGCATATCTCCCAGATTCTATATTTGTGCATCAAGTATTGTGCCGATATGCACCAGCACCTGTGACTAACATCAGCAACATGGTCAGCACAATTTGCCCACTTGGATCTTTAAGAGAGACTGCAAGTAACCTTGCTGCAAATTCAAGCAGCTGTTATGGCCCTCAAGAAGCATGCCACATGAGAAGTGGTCAAGGCATTCAGAACACAATCTATTGCACATTCAAAGCAAGTCAAAAGAAATCAGCAAGGCCAGATCAGAACTGCTGCAGTTTAAACACAATGGGGTTGTTTCTGTCTGTGTCAAAAAGCGCACTAACGCTGTTTTGCAAATAATGATTCGATTTTGTGTAAAGCTCTGAAATGTAACATGACCTTGTTGTTCCCCAATACCTGCTGTTGCCACTTGCTTTGGCATGTCCTGCACCAACTCATGCATGCCATGGACCTCGTGGAATGCCAGGCGTGACTCGCACTGTGAGACCAGTTCTGCAACGGCTGCTGGGCCCGGCTTTCCCTTGAATATTCCATGCACCATCATCCGCACATTTGACTGAAACTCATAGCCCTCAAGCTGTCGAGCGCCCTCTTCGATCACCTCCATCAGCTCTGAGAGCTCGTCAAGGCGGCCCTCCGGCTGCTGCTCCAAACCTCCCTGCAACGTTTCCATGGTTCGTCGAGCGACACGCCCAAGCCCAGACTGTGCAGGGCGCAGGCCATCAATGTCAGCCTTGATTCTGCCTGCCACTTCCAGGGCGAAGGCCAGCACTGAAAAAGCTGGCCCAACGACAGGCAATTTGCCCAATACCTCCCCTGCGATCTCTGTTGCAGTGTCCATCATGCGCACTGCAGACTGGGCCACTTGCAAATGGCCCATGCGCAGAGGCCCGCTCGCCTGGTCGTGTTCCTGCAAGGCGCCAAGCTGATTCTGCCATTCGGGGCCCTGGCCCCTCAGCAGTTGAATCCATGGGCACACACGCCACCGAAGAGCGGCCACCCACTGAGCCGCATGCTCAGGCGAGTCTGCCCTGAAGACCCGCTTTTCCCCATCCAACTGTACCGTCCAAGTGCGCTCCCCTTCCGCGTAGATGACCTCCGTCCGGCCTCTCACCAGCTCGATGCGGCCCCCCTTTCCAACCCAGGCCTTGGTGTCCCGGGGGAAGTCGGCTCCGCCCCTGGCGCGGATCCATCTCAAATCCATTCGAGCCAGCAGGTCGACATTGTACCACATGCCAATCCGCGACCTCTTTTCCACGCGACCCGCGTCGGGCGACATCCATTTTTGCCGTAAGTCATCCGTCAGTCGCCCCTCAGCTTCGCCGCGTTCCCCACCGCCGGGCGGGGTCTCGGCCATGGCCAGCCGCTGTGGCGACGACTCACAGAATTTGCGGCTTCACAGAAGGAGGGCGTCGCGCAAGACGGCGGTCAAAACCTGCCATCGCCAACCACCATGTTTCGATCAGATCCAAGTGTCCTTCTTGAAACTCAGTGGCCAAAGCCGGGCTTGCGCAGCTGTGCAGTTACTCCGTGAGAGCAGCGCGACAATAGCGAAGAAACCGCGTTTGCACATCGCTCGAGAGCACAAGCATGGAAGCGGTGAAAGAAGTCTGCAACTGGTGGTCAACAGTTCTGGACCCCAAGGACAAAAATAGGCATAGGTCCGACGCTGGCTAAGCGACAGCGGCTTGGAGCAAGCCAGGAGGGCACCCATTTTCCAACGACGGCGCCATCGCCGCGCGGCCCGGACCATAACGAAAGAGCCGCCAATTCACGGATGCGCCCTACAACCACTGTGGGACTCTGACCTACCAACCCCGGCAAGGGAGCCTCTGCGTCAGCAGCATCCGGAATACTCCACCAGGTCAGCCCAGACATCCCACACAGCGGACACCCCACCCCACCCATTGCCTCTCGAGCCATGCGACCGACAGTCACACCCCTCGCCGCTTTTGCACGCCCACAACCGCCAATCTCGACGTGTAAACCACCAATCCAAGACCGTTGACCCCCGGGGCGGCGCCCCTCCGCTTACCCTCCTTCCACCAGTCGGATCCGCTGAACAAAAGGCGCAAAGGGCGCAGCGCCCGTCTGGCAGACGTGTCGCAAGTTTCTGAATCCCGTTGCGTTTGCCGCGCCCGGGCCCTGCTGCCCTTGCGCCACGCCCACCCGGGGCCGCGGGCCCTCGTGTGGGAAGGCAGTGTCGCTTCGAGACGAAGCGCATGACGCATGCCGGCGGCCTGCCTTCTTTTGGCGCTGACACCTGGCCGAAATTAAGACAAGGCAGTGCTGGAGTGCAAAGAATCCGGTTGATGGCCCGTAGTAAAGCGACGCAGAGGTATCCTTCACCGATGTCTCAGTTCCTTGTGGAGCAGATCGTACGTGACCTTCCAATGGCTGGGCAACGCAAGTCCTTCTGGAGAGGTCCAAGGCGGCTTCAAGTCCCTTAAGTACAGCAGTACTTCCCGAAAGATCACGAGACTCACAACCGCAAAAGGTCGTTCTTTTTGGCGTTGGTGATGGCAGGATGGGGCCACTGACCGGTCACGGCACCAAACACCCCTTGGGGGTGCAAGCCCCAGCCGGGTACCGTGGTACGACGACATGGGGCGTGTCCCGCCCTCGCCAGCGAACTGATCAACACCTTAGGACGGACAACTGAAATGAGCCCTCGGTCCAGCATGAACGCAACCTTGCGGGCTCTGCAGCCGTTCCTGGGTTTTCGCGTGGCAGCGTCAGGGGCACTGTGAGAGGGCATCTTGAATGGCTAGCTGTGGCGAGGTGGGTGCCGTCTACAAGTTGTTTTTGTTTTCCGCATAAGTTGCGCAGTCAGATTGCGGCTGCCGCGGCGCAGTGGGTGAAGCACGTGTCTGCAGATGGGGTGGACGTGGCAAGGGTTGCTCCACTGTGCTGATCCCAAATCCTGTGCAGTGAGACTCGGTGTCTCTGGCACTCCGACGTGTGCTTTGAAGCGGGTGCAGAGCCGTGTAAGAGGTTGGCGATGCCAGGCGTCCTACAATGGCGCTTGCAGCGCTTCTCGTGCCACACCTTTTCTCACAGGATGGCCAGTTTGGCAGACAAGATGCCTGGAATGTGTTTCGCATCGCAGACGCAGTAGGTCCAGTAATCTTGGCCGTTGTCACCCACAGAGCTCAAGTTTTTTTTGGGTCATGCCTGTTCTCAAACATGCACTCCCCAAACACTGGAACAAGCAGTGGGCATACTGTTCTTGTACTGTTGGTTGGCGATATGGCCCTCGGTAGCTGACATGCAATGAATGGAATATCATCATCATCATCAAGCTTGCACTTCCACGGAATCCTTCACCTGTGTTTTTGAGCCGTATGCCCTCACCTCTGTTACGATGCAATATTTTTGTGTTGGACATTGCCAGAAGACCAAGTTGTGAGCATGTTCGTGTGACTAGGACTCTGAAAGTGCCATCTGCAACCAGTAGGCCTTGCCAAGTCTGGATACCGAAAGCTGGAGGAAGTGCTTGGGTGAAGCCACCATCGTCAGCAGAGAGCAGGAGGGCTGTATTGCTTTGAATTGCAATAGGCAGTGGGGGAGAGGCGGCTGCTTGCCGAGCTCTGCACCCGCTTTACATTCAGGGACTTTAGCACGATCGAGGATGCATGTCTGAGAGATAAGATCTGCATAAGCTTGGCTGAGATGATCTGGGAGTGCTTGGTACAGTGCGTGTAGATGATCCACACCAGCATCCTGTGTGATTGAGGTTGAGCGACATTCTTGGGAGCCACTCAGGCATGTTGTGGAATGAGATAGGCGTGGTCTTTAGACGATCTGGTGCAGCTTTGCTATGTGATCAAGACACACCATGCACACATGCACGCAGAACACTGGTGAGGATGTGAGGAATTGGGGAAGAACATGGGCAAGGGTGGCCAAGGCACAGCCTACAGAGCGGAAGTGGAGTGAGCGTGGCTGTGAAGAAGACTTCTGGCAGAGGGGACAGCATGTTGGCTGTTGAAGGGTCTGCTGACATTGTGCAGGAGGCTATATTGTGTGCCAACGTCAGCCATCCCCTGACGACGTTGAGCTCTTTGGAACGTCTGATTTGGGCTGGATAAGTTTGGGATTGGCGGACTTTGGCATAATGTTGGTAATGGGAATGAGAGTTAGGCTGCTGCAGGGGTGCAGAAAACTGGGTGTATTTATGTCTCCATGCACCCGGTGATGGCAGTGGACGCTGCTGTGACCGGATGCATGGAAATGTCAAACCACATAGTTTTCTGAATTGCTGCACTCGCCAAGGCACGTACGGTTTATTACTGGCGATTTCTGACTTGCTTTGATGTTGCAGAACCCAGATGCGAAGCAGCACAGCCAGGCGGTGTTTTTAGGGTGGCTCTGGTGTTCATTGCTGAGTTCACCAACGGCTAATCCAGCTCCCTGTGGTCGGTGGCTGTTGTTGTTGGGTATTCTGGTGCAAGCGCTTCAGCCAAAAGATGGATAGTTGGGCTATGAACAATGAACCTGCCGTCATGGTCAATAGAATGATCTGATGGGCCATGCCCTATTTTGCTGAGTGATGGTGCTAAGCAAGCCCTGGAGCTTTTGAGGAGGAGGTGCAGCTGGTGATGGGCTCGGCTTGCTACCTTACCCAAAACGTTTACATGTTCGCATCTGAAACAACAAGATGCAAGCCACCAATGATCTACTTGAACTACGGCTCCAGTGTGCACCAGCTTGCAGCTGGCATCCACACAGGAACTGCAGGAATCAGCATAGCATCTTCACAGCCAGTGCGATGGCTGCAACGCTCGCTCGAGTTGCCTCAGCGATTTTAGTGTCGTGCACCGGACCTGGGCCACAACGTCCCTCTATTTTGGAGAACATCAGCATTGTGGTGCAAGATCAGGCTTCCATCTGATCCCCTCTCCATGCACGGACTGTGATGTGTCATCGACATGAGCATGGGCGGGAAGGAGGGGATGGCTGAGTTGGGAGTTCGACGTCAGGCGTGACGAAATGGCTCTGGCGTCATCCCTTGGCAATTCAAGGCGTTTACAAATAATCCAGGTACATACAACGGCATTCGGCTTCAACTGGGGCCATAATGCGCTGGACAGCGCAATGTTATTGGGGGCCTTTTTCATGCTGTGGTGACAATACACACGGCAACAGGCCTCAAATGTTATCGCACAACCTTGTTGAGGCTGGCGTGCCAAGACGATAACGCCCATGGTGCCCGTTTTCCATCCAAACACCGAAGTGGTTTCTACAGCCAAGCTACAACCCTGCCATTCCACCATTTCAGCAAACTCAACATCTGCTATTTCCTGCATAGAGTCATCCCCCCTTCCCATGAAGACAGAAAAGTACCTATGACTAGTCAACACGCAGACAATTCGTAGTTTTCTTCGTTCCTTGCTATTCTCCTTCCTGCCCCCTTCACTCCACCACCAACCAACAAGGCAATCTTGACGCCAACCCTTCTGATCTTTACAATTTCCCATTCGCGCCATTTCTTTCCATGCCTTACAAGCGGCGAGCCGCAAGGCACTTCCAAACTCGATCATCACATTTTGCTCGCCGCCCACAATCACCAATTACGCAACTGGTCGTCGTGGCACCTGCACAACCCGCCATGCCCACGACTGCATGCCTGTGGCAGGATGCGGTCCATCAACCCCTCAGGCGCCAAGCGCATCAAATTCAACACCACAGTGTCACCTTTGTCACCGTGTCGCTACAGCCATGCCTGTGGGTTTAACATTATGGCCTACACTTTGTCAGTGAAGGCGCCTAGGCGCCAATTTCCGTGCGCCCAACTGAAGCGCATGTTGTGTGTTTGAGACGCATTCAATCAAGATGCCACAACCCAGTCGCGTCCGTCATCCTCGCTCCAGATTGGGGCGGCAAGACTGGCCACCACGAGGCAGCGAAGGCGTCCTGGCCCCACAGACCCCATTCCCTTGATGGCACACAACATGACCACTGTCGCACCAAATCCATGTCTTCCTGGGCTTTCCGTTGCGCATCAGGGTCCCATGATCACCTCCCCTGCGTGAAGGTATTTCATATACAGCAGCCCAGTCGCAGTGCCGCCAATGTGCGCCCAAAAGTCCACCGCGCCACCCATGCACGCGGCCAGCATGTCGATGGCCAGGCGCACAGTGAGCATGCCCAGCGGCGTCGAGTGCAGGCCAAAGGGCGCGAGGTAGACGGTCCAGCCGCGATCCAGCACAGCGTTGCAGGCAAGAAGCGCGTAGACAGCGCCGCTGGCACCTGATGAACAGGATACAGGAAGTCAGGAAAAACATACGCACCTGTCAAAATGCCTGGTGCAATTTCGCCGCGTAATTGCATCCAGTGCATTAGTTTCTATAATGTGCTAATTCAACACTGCATTAATTTAGCGCCTACATCAGTTTTACCAACTCAGCTCGGCTTAAACACGTGCAAATGTCGTGTGACGCAGACTTGTTTCTTTGCCAATGGAAACACCAATCAGCTGAGACCATTGTAAAAGGTGAAACCCTAAACGGTGAGGAGGCGAACAGGCACTGGTAACCTATCAGCGCCAATTGTATCTCATGGGCATTGGTGGACTGTACATGAGATGTTGGGCTGTCAACTGCCCCACACCGTCACCGGGGTGCTACAGTGCTACAGTGCTCATCGGTGGAAGTGTAAGGCCAAGAAAGCGTCCAAGAAGGTGCACAGGCATCTGCTTTCCAACCCTGAGAAATATATCGAAGCACAATTGCGCAACGAGTCTGCACCTTTTGATGTCCAAGCAGCTCGGTTCATGTACGAATTTCCTGCCAGTGATGCCGCCTGGGCACCCATACCCCCCAGCGTGTACACCAGAAAGACCGCTTTGGAGCCGATAAGAGTTCTCAGGTGTGGGCCAATGATGCTGAGCACTGCCAACCAAAGAAACAAACGTCATCAGGAAAGATCAATAATGGAGATAAGGATGTAAGCGCCATGCGTAGAATGAACATGGGCAGTCAATTTTCTTTTATGAATTCAGGATTTGGACATCTAATTGCACCCCAAAGGGCAGAAATGGGTGTGCATGACTGACGATCCAGGTTGACAATGTGTCAGAAGTTGGCAAGACACTGCTGAGCTATGTTCCATAATTTCGTGCGTCAGCAAACCATAAGCGAAATCTATGATTTCTTGACCACATCAATCCCTGGCTAGTTCAAGAGCATGCACAATCTTGCCAAGATTCCACAGCGATCGTGTCCAATATTCAGCACTGCATTCCCAAAGGGTGCACTAGAAATAAGGGCAACACACAGTTCCAACCATGTGTCATCGCAACTCAGCAGACAGTCCACACAGATAACAGATGACAACACACTGCCACATTTCATGAAAGATAACAGCAACTTCCTTACTGCAGTTTTCTGGGCTGGAACAAACTGCCACTGGCTTCATGAAAAATTCTGCGAGTACTAGACCCAAGCCGGCCCAAATACAGTAACAGCTGTAGCAGAATGAGCCAGCACAGGCACATAAGCCAAGATACTCCCATTTTCTTCTCAGTATTGAAACTCTTCCCTTCTTCTCTTATGTGGCATGCCAGCAGTTGTCAGGGTTGTTTCGTGGCGGACAGAAAACAACAGCATGTTTGGAACAGACAGCTGTGGACGTGTGCAGCTCCCGACACTGCCGGCAAGGCAAATCCCCAGCGACTTGACACGCTCTGATCTGATCTTTCTATGCTGATGGCAAACCGTACGGCTGACTGGCATCCAGTACGCACTCTGCAGATTGGCGAGCAGGTGGATGGGACTGTCGTGGGAGAAGTTGGCAGCAAAGACCGCCCATGGCCTGTGCTGCAAGTTCATCTTGGACACCTCAAAATTGTTTGCCATGACCCGGGCCGGAAGCAGCAGCCAGAGGACAAAAACCTGGGGACAGGAACAGCTCCTGTTAGTGAGCTGGTCGATTCTCACAGCAAGAAAAATTTGTCGTGCAATGGGTATCCCATACGAAGCAGCAATCTCTGTGAGACCAGTTGTGGGCAGCAGGCAATGCTGCAGCAGCTTATGAGTGCAGAAGGAAGAGCACGCCCACAGATAGAAACCAAATAACGAGGCCAGGACTACCAACGTCATCATCATCATCATCAAAATCCATGGATTACACTTGTCACAAAACGACAAAACACACCCCATGCACCTGGTAGGCGATGATGGGCGATAAAGGACTACCAGTGTGCTTCCAAGCAAAGTTTGCTGTGTAAGCAATCCTGCAAATTCTTGAAGGAACATATTGTTGGTGACACGCTGACAACCCTCCCACCAGCAGGTTGAGGGCGATTAGCCCCTCCACCACAGTCAGCCTCCACTGCTTTATGCTCTCTGATGCCCAGTCCAGGGCAGGGTGGGAGGGCATTGGGATCCACAGGCCGAATGCTCCAAGGTACCATCTGCCCATGTACTTCAGGAAGGAGCACACCAAGAGGTTGTGGAGATGGAAAGCAACACCTGCAAGACAGCATGGATAATTGGAGGATAAGTGCGGCCATGGAAGGAACGAAGAATCGCCAAACTTGTTGTGACAAACAGCGGCAATGTGGGGTTGCCAATTCTCTTCAAGTCACATTTTTTCATCAACCCCTGTTCCAGAATACGTGCTTTGAGTTTTTGTGTGTGGTGGATGGGTGGGACCTGGTCTCCTTTTCTGCCCCGTTAGCCAATCAGAGGGGCGCTTGGGGTTCTTGTAATGTTGCCTGTTGTATTCACTGGGGTAAAACTGGGCAGCGTTTGGCCATACGATTGAATGGAACACGAACAACCACTGCTTCGTTGTTGCTGTGCCAATCATCGCCTCCACAGGTAGAAGCTGTCTGTTTTCGACAACCAACTGACGACATTGTCGACATTAACGACATTGATTTCACAGTGGTCATGTCAAGTTCCTACGAAAATGTGGCACGATACAATGCCCATTTCCAACCGTCCGCAACCACGGTCGATTTTGCAGAAAGAATGATAATACTGCATTGTCCCGATACGAGTAACGCATGACAAGAATGACGACGAGCAGATGATGTGTGACACACGCTATGGACATTCTGCAGTGTCGACGTGTTCCAAAGCCACAACAGTATCTTCTGACAAACCATGCACAGCCTTTGACACCATCACTCTGAAACCAAGGCTGCCAAAATTTGTGTTTGTCCCATTGTCATGCTTATTCTCTTTGGTAAGGTTCCTTGCACCAAAACAGACAAAACTGGAACTCACCAAGCTTTGACTGGAATCCGGACACAACATGTGCAGCAAGGCCAGCCCAATAACCCTGAAAGGCAAGAAGGAATCGAACATCAGGGACTGAGCACTGTCGTCAAACTCCCCAGGAGGACGCATAAGTACAGTCTGGAATGTATGGTATGGGTGTCAATAAGGACCATGTTCCGGCTCTCAACATTGACTTGTGCACCACAAGCAATCACATTTCGCAACTGCAGATGCATCATAGATCATTCAAGTGGCTGGTGTGATTGGCTGATCTTGTTTGCAATAAAATCAGGTGATGCAGAAGTGCAATGAAACAAACTCAAGATTTGCAGCTGCATTTGTTTCTGCCTAGTCAGCAATGACTTTGTTCCAGTTCTCAGAAACTAGCTGCCACAACTGCCACAAGGATGCCCAGTCTTTTCGATACCAGTCCACACATTGCTAGAAATGCCTAAAAATGTGTGAATTGGCGTCACGGGTGTTTGGAGCTCTCGTCAAATTTGTGGCAACCCCATCCACAAACTACACTGTGCCTTGAGCACACTGTGCAAATGCACCTAAGAAGGAAGTTCTTCCAATTTGGCCTCTACAGACTGTGCCCAGCAAGGACATAACAATTGATACAGGAAAATGTTGTGGCACATTCTCATCATGTCGCCTTGTGGGGACCTGGTCATATGTCATGGCTGCCGAAAGTTGCAAACATAAGATTTGCAACCCAGGCACGATCACAAGGATACATACGCAGATGCAAACTTTTGGCTTTGTTCTTGTGGCGATCCCCAAGGAATTTGTCTTTGAAGGACAGCGCAACCGCATCGGATGCGTGGCTTATATCACATTTTCCAAACTGCAAAAGCATACAGATATTTGACAATTTTCCACAGGAAACAGCTGTGGGGCACTTCGACAGCATGAAGGGCAGTGAAATGACAGTGGCACTGACACCTGGCAGCTGTGAGATCTTAGAATTTTGTTTCTGTCGGCAACCTGATCCTTGCATCCACCATAACAAGCACTGTGATATAGCCTTGACCCCTATGCAACTCCTGATCTACCTCTCACTGCTGATGGTGTGGGGAACCATAGTGCGAGGATTTCGAACAGACACTGACTGAGAATCTCGTCCCTCTCAACGCCAGCACGGTGCAAGGGCCTTTTTTCCCACGGTAGTTTACAACCATCCAAGGATTCCAAAGAGTCGTTGTGCCTCCAACTGTGGTTTGCTGTGTCCCGCCCGCAGCATCTCCGGCGGGCCATGCGGCCCCTCAACCGACCCTATCACCTCCCCCGCCGTCCACGAGGGACGATGCCCATGATCCAAGCCCTTTCCCGCAAGCCCCACGCCGATCTCGGTGTCCCGGACCGCCCGACCCCTCTCACGCTTTCGCACAGTGCTTCCCCCCTGCCTCTCATCAGATCATGCTCGAAAGGACTCCCACCACATTCTCACTGAGGAGGATCCTCCCAACCGCATCGACATGCTCCCTTCTCTTTCGCTGAAAAAATAGCGTTTAGGGCTCTTTCGCGGCTAAAAAAGCGCTCTTGTGGCCTCATCATCACAAGAACGAATTGCTTCCGACCACGTTCTCAATCAGGAGGGTCCTCCCAACCGCATCGACCTGCTCCCTTCCCTTTTGCCGAAATCACAGCGTTTAAGGCCCTTACGCTGAAAAAAAACACGTTTATGGGCAACTGCTGGGAGACGCTGGGCGATTGATCCCGGGAAGCGCGCACGCACTCCTTTCTTTCCGACGTGCGATGTCACCAACGCGACGAACGACGCCTCGTCGGGGTTGAAGTAGATGGCGAGAGCCAGCAGCAGGGTCAGCAGGGCGCACAGGAAGTAGGAGGTCGCAGCAGCCATTGGGTCCCGCGCAAGGTGCCGAAGATGTGGTGTTTTGGCGGGGGCCTGGCGCTGTTGCGCTCTGCGCAGGGGTGCGCGGGGTCAGTCATCCTTTGATGACTGAGCAGCGTGACACTAAGCCAGGCAGGGTCGGGGGGGTGGCGACCCGTGACTGGGGACCGCAGGATCGAGTACAGGGAAGCCGTTCACCGCGGAGCAAAAGGACAACAGGGACTCCGTCTCTTGTATGCGGTCCGTTCATCAGTGTCCTCAATGCAATTGCTATTGTCTGATCACCTCTTAATGCGTCCAACCATTAGTAATACTCTATCAATTCTAGTTGCAACAACACGACACATGCATGCGCCCATTGATGGCAGATGACTGGGTGAGACGGGCGGGGCGCTAAGGCACTGTTTCCAGACGGCAGAGTGGGCGGACACGATTGGAAAACTCGCCACAGACAACAAGCTGGTCTACCTGCATGCAAACTGTTCACACGGCCAGACGTTCAAATACAAAGATCCAAGTCCCTTTTCCGAGGCCGGGGGATCTGCGGATCCCCTAAAGCTCGAAAAGGGACGATTCCAACCAATTGGTCAAATGCCAGAATCTGCGCACCCGACTCATTGCATTCGATCGTATTGTGCCCACCGGCCTGAGACAAAATAGAGCCTCAGCTGCACCGAATTAAGTGCGCACCCAACGCTGGGGCATCTGCAAGTCACTGCGAGTCAGCAGAGCGTTTGCTCGGAGTGGAGGGAAGCTTGCTGGCACCACAAGGCCCCAGGCAACGGCACGCAAGGGCCTGCTCCGTTGGGACAGTACCAATGTTATATTCAGCCCTTCCACATAGTAGCGCAGCGCTTAGCCTCTTTTTGCCCAAAAAACAATAAAATACATTGCGCTCTCTCAATGGAATATTTTTGCGGAGCAACATAAAACAAAAAATAACGCTGTGAAAAAAGAGTTGCGTTGCAAACAGCATAACGGTAAAATTGTTTGATGCGGAAGGGCTGAACGTACTAGTGCATTTGGTCGACATTCTACTATCCCAAGGGTCCCTGGGCGAGGCTCACACCTCGTGATAAAAGCAGGCGGATGCGAAAGACGGGCATGTTGTGCTTTCAGCTTATTGAACACAGCATTGCGGTGACGTGCCGATTACTACACTACTGTTGGTAAAACTCACAGTATACTGTGCTGATGGCGCGTTTTATCGCAAGGTATTCCTCGTAGTGCGTTTTATGGGGTCAGCAAGCGGACTTGCTCGTGTTGGAATGACCATCGAAGGACGAAATTTCACATCTGAGCGTCGATTTCGAGGCACAACCATCTTCAGCCAAATGTGGCGCCAGCACGCCGCCCTGCACAGCGGCAACGGCTACAATTGTCCAGCGCTTATTGCGCATGCAGCGTTTGGATATTCGCCAAATTACGCTGCTTGATTCACCGACTTTTTTATCCCCGAGATAGTGTCTTGCACGTTGGACGCTGGTGCACAAAGGACAATGATTTATCATTTTGGAACCATTATTGGGTAATTGTTGGACTACATCCGGTCGCTGTTGCCCAAACATGGGGACCGACATGATGGATTGCAACAAGGCATCAAACCAGGGGATGGTTCACCGCCGCCAACAAGTAATCCCTCCGCAATGCTGTAGTATGGACAAAGTATCAAATAACGTAAACGGCTGGGATTGACTCCAGTGCCCAGCAAGCAAACTTTGACTACTGTGGGTGATCGGGCGCCTGGACCTCGAACAATATTGCTGGAAAATGTGGCACAAAGCTCACTATTTTATAGTACTTTGCTGGCCATTTCATTCCTGAAACGTCGTCTTGGTGGCTCCTCGCCAAAGTGGCCTGTTGCACCTCCCACGTGACCAGCTGCTGCCTGGGCTCTGCTGGGTTATGATCCACCGTGGGACCACCATTACCTCTGGCCCATGCTGCCAAGCTTGAGGCTGTGTCATGCGCCTGAAGTTGTTGAACGGGCCGAGTCTCAACTGTTCGATGCGGTGCTCTTACAGCCATGATTGTCTGATGCCTATCATTGTTGGATACGAGGGTCATCAGGGGTTCATGGTCATGAAGGGTACAAGGGGCCCACGCCCCTGAAATCTAAGCACCCCAAACCCGAAAGTGACCTTTGCGACCTCAATGACCTTTCTGCCTTCATGACCTTAATCGCCTTCATGGCTTCTTGTCTGGAAATAAAGGGCATAGGATATTTGTGGGTGTAGCGAGCGACAGCCTGACAGATATAAGTCGCCAAGGCTGATTTCGCCACAAGCAAAGGTGTCTCGACCAGCCCATCAAGAAGATATCTGCGACCTCTGCCGCAAAAGTGCAGCCTCGACACAGAGGTTGTACCTCACCTGCCTTCCTGGCGGTAACCCTAGTAAGAACAGACTTCCCAAGTCCCCCACACACATGAACCTGGGTGCAATGAACTGGAAACTGTGGTCATGTAAAATTATGTATTATCATAATATGCATTATAATATTATAATAATATTGTCATAAAATTTATTATATTATTATATTACTAGTACTCGCACTCGTCAGCAGCATTAAATTAGGCCTCGCGACCAATACATCTCCACTTCCCACAAACCAAGCATGCGTATGAGATTCTGCAACGGCACAATTTCCTCAATCCCTACATCTGCTCAAATCCTTTGACTGCATTTGTCACATAAACATGACAAAACACTGCCCTTGCACCTCAGAGGCGATGGTGCCCTGCATCTGCACGCACTGCATTCTTTCACTGGCATGAGCCCCACCACAGCAGCGCAACACTGGAAAACAAAATCTGCGACAAGTCCAAATCCTCACGCCATTCTGTGTAATCAATTGATGTGGCCATGAATCCGATCAACAACAAGAATTGCCCCATCACAGCTATCCAATCAACTACCCGCCCTGCCCCTCACTGTACACTCTATGAGCAGAACATCCCCCGCCCCTCTTTCCCTGGCCCTTTCTGAATCGGTAACCTGCTGATCTAAAACAAATTTCTCTCCTTCTTCAACCATAGTTGCCTCCACTGAGGGTATTCCTTGTACTCCGAAAAGCTGCATCGGAATATCTTTGCAAATTCCTCATCTGTAAGATATTCCTCACGTCGCGTTGGGTCCACGTTCCTGGGCCACCTCACCCCTGCACGGAGAACCTTGTAGCTGTGCGCTACCTCACCTGCAGCAAGCAGCACAGCAAACACTATGAAATCATGGTCCAGCTCTGAATCATCATCAGTGCCACACATTCCCTTGTGCTCTTGTCAGTTCCTATGCTCCCCATCACGCCTGTGACAATGGCCTGCTAAAAAGCCAAGAGGGTTCAACAAGGGGAAAGTACCAGGCGGGTACGTCGGGTACGATCTGACACAGATTTGATGGAATAACTCTGCAAACTGCTGTCCAGCTTTCAGGGTGCAACACGATGCATCTACCAACAATCGCAGGCCTTGCTTCATATGCACACTAAACATTGCCCAGAGGGCGAAAGGCCAGTGACTTGTGATGTTTGCACCACCAAGGATCCTGCTCACCTGCCACAGAGGGTCCCAGCTTCTCCATGGGCATGTCCATGTCCATCCACTCCCACCCCAAGTGCTCATCCTCGATCTTAATCCTTCTGATGGCCTCTGCTCGCTCCTTCGCAGCCTCCTCCAATCTCATCGTCACGTCCTCAGGAAGGATGCGTCTAAGTGCCTCATCACCCATGATCTGCCGCACGCTATCAAAGGTGTTTGCAACAAACCTCATGCACTTGTTCTTCAGCTCAGGACCTCCCATCTGCAGGTACAGCTAAAAGTCAATGTCCTTGCACATTCATGGCATTCTGACTCACACTCAAGTATCTATGCCCTAAGCTTTTTGCAATAGCGCCTGCACTGGCTGTGAATTTGAAATCTTGGCAGTACATGTACTTGGAAGATTGCCTGGGAATACACTTAGTTACTCCTGCGAAAACTCACACTGTGCAATGTAAACCCAAGCAAAATTCAATTGACTCAAAAGCAACCAATCACACAGGTGCGTGTTGTTGACCTGCATGCACACGGGATGCTGTCCATGTCGATTAAGGAGTACATCCAAATATCACCACAGAGGCCCTTTATGCCACGATCTGTTTGCATATGAATGGCACAAGGCCATTCTTGCTACTCCTGCATATCACAAGATTTCAAACCTGAACCTTGCAATGAGAACTCGATTACATTATTCAGGGTTTGAAGCTCTCATAACCATAGCAGTTGGTGCATGCACGCCAGTTTCTATTTTCATGATGAGACTCAACTAGTCCGCAGTTTGGCGCACTCCCCATGTATGCCACATATTTGCCCACTCGAAGCTGGACAAATGTGGAACTGAAACTATCCACAACGAACAGACACGCACTTAACGCGCCTGTTCGTAAGGGCACTCTGCCTGTGTGTCCCTGCCTCAGTCCACAATGGAAGCCAGCAGTGTGCTGCCTGACCAATTTTCGGTCAGTGTCCCTGGTGTCCTAGAAATCGGCAATTTACATGGCTATTTTACACTTTCACCCGGCCTTGGCCAGGTAATTTAGCAACAGAGAGCTTCTCTTGAGAGCTTCTATCTTCCGTTGCAAGATCAATACAATGCACACAGGCTGAATGGCAATTCCTCCTCATTCATGCCGCCCGTAATGTGGCATCATTTGTCTGCTAGAGTATGCATTTCTACCCTTCTGTTGGCATTTAATAACTCGTGCTGGGTTCTGCAAAGCAACAAGGTTTGGCAGTAACAAAACATCTGTGGAATGCGTTCAACAAGTTCTGTTATGATGCCTCATAAGCACGCACTGCAATGTGATAAAGCACAGCGGACGTCGGGCTATCGAGGTATCCCTTAGAGTGATAGGTTGAAACTAACAAAGTACCAAGAAGAGTCAAGTGCATCTGACAATATTGGCATGCAAACAGACAACAGCATGTCTGGTGAGCAACATATTGTGCAGCAAATCATGGAAGTTTGCATGTGGCAATGGATTCCATATTGCCTTCACTATGAAATCAATGTGCTGCCCCTGGACAGTTGTGCAGAGGCAGTAAATCCCATTTTCCAGAAAAACTAGGCAAGCTGATAGGAAGCCCAAAGAAGCTATTCTCCAGCGCACGTGAAGCTCATGCAATGCGCCAGGAGTGTTTAAATGACTGACATGCGAACGAAAATCTCCATGTCTCCGCCACAAGGGACCCAGATCAGCGGATCTTCAGCAATGAGTTTAATGCCGCAAACTGCCTCCAGCCATGGAAGATTTCCATTTCAGGTGGCTCTTTCTTCCGCTATGCATTTAAACTACAGGCCATCATTAGGACATCATGAGGACTTCTTCATACACTAGCATAAAACCAACAAGAACAACAACTTTTACTTACAATACCATTCTTATCAGCAACTATCAATAACCTGTGCCATGACTGTACATTGTGGAGAACATACCAGATGATCCACTGGAGAGGGGGCTGTGTCCTTGCTGGCGTCAGCCTCTGAACCTTCCAGACCTTTGCCAGAGCTGGACCTCTCCGCAAGGAGCACCTCACAGCGGCTTGCTTCTCTTGTCAATTCGGTATTGAGCTTCTCACGAAGAGCCTCAAGCTCCCGTACACGAGCATTCCGTGACCTCAGTGCCCTCTCTAGCTCAACCTGCCTCTTTGACAGCATCTCCCCTTCTTCCATTACCTGCAGGTATGCGATTGACACATTGTCTACATGATACGCAATCGACACAATCTTTCCATCGTCCCAGAGAAAACTGTGGCTTTTCTGCATTCTCTGTGTGGTCTTTGATGTTCAAGCTTGCTCTGGCCCTGAACGGACAAGTGCACTTGGACATGGCCGCTGCAGAGGTCCACTATGCATGAGTTTGGGACCCAACAATGCCCTGAGTTGGCTCACCATTAAGCAAAGGCGAAGTTGAGCAACTACCAGTGCAAGATTCGAATTCCGTGTGCCACCAAACAACAGCACTGTGGTAGCATTTCATGCTGCTGGAACTGCTCACTCATGGGACACAGGTGCATAAATCACTGCTTCACATAACAGGTGAAAACAGTGACTCAGTTAATGGGGAATTGAAAAACACAACATATACAGAAGGTGGTGAAGTCAACAAAAACCATGCACTTCAGCGTAGGCCAGCCATTGTGACATTGTTCTGGCAATGAGGTACAACACTCAGTGACTTGACCACTGCCTGTTAAGAGAACAGATCATGTAACAACTGAGCTAAAACCAGGGTAGAATCTGTCTGTGAAACCTGGCCAATTGACTCGCGAGCACACGCCCCGGTGCCGTGTGGCGGTGATAACAGGATGTGTGTAAGCCGGGCTGGTGACTGACCTGCTGCAAGGTGTCATCCTTTTCCTTCAACATCTCCTTGGCAATGGTGAGCTTGTCAGATCGTTGCTTCAGCACATCTCGCTCCTTTGTGAGCGCATAGACCTTGCGCTCTGCTGCTGCCAGCCTTTCTCCATATTCCCTGTGGAGCTCTTCTGACTCTGCTTCCAGCTCTCGTGCACACTTTGCCAGTTCTCTATTCTTTGCCTGCACGGCAAGCAAGACAACTCAGTACGTTTACAGGGGACAACAGTCAGCCAACCCCAGCAGTTGGAAAACATGTCCCCAGAGCAGCAGCGCCAATGCGGATGAAAAGGCCAGCACATTTGTGTGCCTGAGGACACAAAGAATATGCAAGGGCGTCATTTTCACATAGGAATGACGTCAGACAGCATGCTCGTGCCATGGGAAGGTGAGCGAGATGTAATCAGCGTGCAATCTGGTTTTCGTTTCTAAATACATCCCAGGACGCGGACACCACCCTGAATCAGTTATTCAGTGAATGAATGTATCCCCATACACTTTGTGGTCATTTGAGTGCTGCTACTGAACAAGCAGGGACAATACATCAACCCTGTAGGCTTCTTGATGACATTGTGGTCCTCTTGGTGGTCTGGTTTTGGATGTAGGCTATACAGTAGTACGTTAAGCCCTTACGCATAGTAACGCCATGCTTAGCCATCTTTTGCAGAGAAAACAATACAATCAACAACGCTCTTTTATGAAAGTTTTGCAGAGCAACGGAACAAAAATATAAATAACGCTCTGAACACAAGAATGCGGAGTAAAAAGTGTAATGATAAAACTTTCTGATGCACAAGGGTTGAATATTTTATGGTACCAACTGCAAAAAGGACTACAGTTTCACCTAGACAGCTGCAACACCACTTGTATGCCCTCAACAGACAAAATGCAACCACTCGTGCACGGCTGGCCAACCTCCAGGTGAGTCTGCGCCTTTCGAAGTGCCGCCATCTGCCGGGCCTGTTCCTCTAGCTGTTTCAGTGTGCTGTGCATCGCTTGCATCTCAGCAGCTTCAGACCTCTGGCCTGCACCATGGCCAGCATCACCAACAGCATGCACCAGCCCACTTCCGCCACAACCACCACTGCACCCGTCAACCCTGTCGAACTCCCCCACTGGTGATGGTTGACAATCTGCTAACTCGCTGGAAGCTCTATCTGCAGGGGGATCTGCTGCCACAGGCGTCTCAGCTGACTCTTCTTCAACTGGAATGATCGCAGCGCCTGACAGTGCGCCTGAGCCTACGCCAAAGGTTCCCAGGTTCCAGTCATCATCCGCC
This sequence comes from Ostreobium quekettii, assembly GCA_905146915.1. Taxonomy (NCBI): domain Eukaryota; kingdom Viridiplantae; phylum Chlorophyta; class Ulvophyceae; order Bryopsidales; family Ostreobiaceae; genus Ostreobium; species Ostreobium quekettii. The sequence continues at coordinate 36,275 of CAJHUC010000707.1, read as the reverse complement.
TCCTCCTCAAACCAGGGATCAACGCCAGTGAGTCCACCCGAAGTGGGACCAGCAAGTCTTGACGAGCTGTCGTTGGCCCCAGACACCCTCACGTCCTCTGGAGGTGCTTTGGCAGGCCTTTGCCCTGGTCCGGACTCCAACAGCAACCCTGGGGATTCTGCTTTCTTGCCCTTTTCTGTTTGACCCGCGTCTCGTTGGTTCTTGGCCGCAGAAGCACCTGCATTTTCCTCATCCTCGGCCTCACTGCTCCCATCAATGAAGCGCATCAACTTGGCTGCCATATCCGACATGAGCGGCTCGCCCGTGTCCGCCATATCGCCGCCAGGGTTAGACTTTGCTCTGCGGTGCAGATCGCGCACACTGTCTTTCGGATGCTGGGTTGTGGACAGGCTGGTGTCCAGCATGGAGACTTCATGTATGATGCTCTGCACCTGCACAGTCAGGGCAGGGCAAAGACAGCTTGACCGCGAGCTTCTTCCTGGTATGAGTCTCACCCGCCTGCCAGTCAGTGGCAATCGCCACAATTGAAGACGGTTCTCAGGACTGCGGACACGCTTACTTCCACAAGTTCACTGCTGGTGCAACCAAAGCCTGCACCAATGCTCAAACCAGCTCTTTGCACGGCGCGAGCCCGCTATGGCCCCGCGCAACGGAGGACCACAGAAACCAGAAGCACAAGCGAATCATCCAAGGCCATGCCACCGGCAGGAAAACCAAGGCGCGGGTGTGAGAAAGGCGCCCACGCCCTAGTGCGCTTCCCGCGACGCCCAGGCGCCGCCTCGCAGCGGCGTCCAGCCAGGATTTCGCGCGCGGAAAGGTCGCCTGCGGCCGACGCTGACGCCAATCCACGCCCAACCATCGCCGGCCCCACCTTCTCATGCCTCGTGAGGTCCGCGCCTGACCCATGACCGCGACGCTCGGGGAACCCCTCCGCGCCCCTGCCTGCCGCACACAACGCAGCGTGGCACAGTTGAGCGCATGCCATTCCAAGCGGGATGTCCAGCGCCAAAAGCGCCCGCCTGGCCCCAGGGAACCTGAGTCGCGCCAGAACCACGGCGCAAACCAACCACCCCGGGAAGCCCCAAACAGGAGTGACATGTCCGCACCAGCGGCGCACAGCAGCCAGATTGATTCATCCTCGCGTTGAGCCAGGCAAGGCGTTTAGAACCACCTGCGATCGGAGACGGATCCATGGCCAGGCTCAGCGACTCGTCCCATTGCTCCACCTCCGTTAGGACGCGCTGCAGCGCGTCGCCGATGCTCTCGCCCAGCTTGGCGAGGCCGTCCAGGCCGAAATTGCCCCACATCTCTCCGGGCGCGCGATTCGACGCTCGCGATGCCCGAGGCTTGCAACGGGGCCCCTGTCAAGGGTAGCTTGGTTCTGCCTTCGGGCGCCCGGGACTTGGCCGCGCCCACAGGTCGATCCTTTTGGGGTCATCGAGTTGCAACGTGGGTCGGCTTGGTTGTACAGGAAAATTGCCGAACGGTGGGAGTCCATCCACCTGGGATGGGAGAATCCTCCATTTGGAGCGCCGTACTTGAGCCAGTACTTGGGCGCGTGCGCGCTGCGCACCATTCCAGTCGAACCTCTTGCTCTTCCACAGGACTGCTCTGCACGCCCGGGCGCCACCGACGACATGGCGGACAGGAAGGTCGCCGTGGTGAGGGGAGCACGGCGCTTGGCCGCGGCGCGGTGCGCAAAATTGGGTCCCCATTCGCGTGCCCTGCTCGGCTTCGGGTCGCTGAAGCCAATTCGACTCCTTGGCCTCAGAGTATTGAAAATCACCAACCCCGCTCGCCTCCTGAGATTGACGCATGTCCTGGATGCAGCCCTCGCTGCACCTTCTCTCGCTCTGCGACCTCAAATTGGGTTCAACCAATTTTGGCCTTGCGCGCGCTTGGTTCGGACAGAGCTCGGTGCCGCAGATCGCGGAGGACACCCTTCGTGTCGTGCTGTGGCTCTGTGGCTGTCCGTCATGAAGTGGCTGTGACTCGGTGGGGCAGGACATGGCGTCGGGGACCCTTGCGGGGGCTGCTCAGCTGATGGTGGGCCATCCGTTCGACACCATCAAGGTGGGTAGGATTGGGGAGGGGGGGGAGGGGGGGGATCCGAATGGGGCGCTTTGGCTGCTTTGGGTTGGAAGATGAACGGGCACGTGGGAGCTGGTGGCTGCGGGGGTTGTGTGTAGTGTGGGGAGGCGAGCGCTTCTGCGCGTCCGGTGTTGGAAGGGATCGGGGGGATTGCATTGGCTTGGGATTGCAGTGTGCTCTCGAATAGGAAGCGGATGGTATGTGACAAGGGAACCCAACCAGGAGGGTCAGGGAGGATTCATTGTGGCAAGGGAGTGTAGCGTGTCCGATTATATGCACCCCTCTGCCCAGCATTGCAATGGTGAGATTCCTTCTGTTCAGTGAAAACTGAGGTGGAGACCTCCACCTGGCAGGGTACCAACACACGGTCCAGAGCAAATCTCAGAAGGAAACTCAGGGCTGTCTGTGGAGTTCTGATTTGTTTGGCACTGCTGGTATTGCGGCTGCCAGCTGCTTTCGATCACAGGCTTGAGAGCTTGCCTCCGATCTGTCACAGAGTTTTCAATTTTGTGCAAACAGCTACGGTCATCCCTGAGTGCATGTTTTTTGGTATTCACCGTACTCTGTGTTGCACACTCTCCCTGTTGTTTGCTTTCCAAGGTGTGAAGCAGACTGCCCCAAAATCTATATTTTCAGGAGGGTTTTGCCTGTGTGAGCTGTGTGCTAAAACGGCATTTCTCTGGTGCCATTTCAGGTGAAGCTGCAGAGTGGGGGACACTTTAAGGGGTCCCTCGATGCGACAGTGCAGGTCGGTTGCCTTGGGATTTTAAAAGGGCAAAAGGCCAATTAAAAGGCCAATCAAAAATTGGCTTCTCTTTCTCTCTTATGGCACGGCCCACATGCTGACAGCCTCCGGTCTTCCCCACGAAGGGCTTTGAACATATGCACACTTCATACATCGGCGCTCATATCACCATGTATAGCCACAGCTGTTCTGTGAAAGCAAGAATCACCTGAACACATTTGTGACCAGTGCTGCTGCCCAATATTGATTGCAGCTTGCCATCCAGCATTGGAAAACGCGAGTTTTCACAGTTTGCGCAGTGGAAAATGTGAGTTTTCTGGCACAGGTCCGCAGACTTGGTTTTAAATGCAGATGTGCCAGCATCGGCATTGCCGGAGTGCATTGAAGACGGCTGAATGATATGACTTATCCCTCACTGCTGTGTCCTCAGACTCTGACAAAGGAAGGCATCCGTGGATTCTACAAGGGCATGGGGGCTCCGCTGGTCACTGTGGCAGCATTCAATGCTGTCCTTTTCTCTTCAAAAGGGATGATGGCCAGCTTGTTAGCCCACAAGGACAGCAGCCCCCTCACTGCTTTCGACCAGGCTCTGTGCGGTGCAGGCGCAGGGGTGGCTGTCTCATTTGTTGCCACCCCTACAGAGCTGCTCAAGTGCAGACTCCAGGTTACTCACTTGCCACAAAGCATGTCCTCACAACTTGCAAATATTTGCTGATTCTAATGTTGACATGTGGCAAATCGCTGCTGTTTTATGTGTTGTGTGATGATGTTTGAACATTGCCTTGCTGGCATGTGATAGAGCTGATGTCAAGTTGGCATCTCATCATCACACAATCCACACCATCAGAGCCATTCAAGTCATGTCCAGTGTCAAGTCAAGGTTGATGCACAAATTCGCACAAGTCCAATTACCATGGTGCTGCAAATCACTGTCCTGCATGTCCACTGGGGACGGTGTTTTGCGATGCTAGTACCACAATGCTCCCAGTTTAGTGTGATGGTTACATCACTGTCCATCCCCTTCACCTGCTTCTCATGAGCCTCAGCATTGTCAGGGAATCTCATGGAATGATTGACTGTAGCCATGCACACGGACATGAAAGAAATTGACTGTTCGCTGGACATCTTGTAGCTTAGCAGACAGAGCGTGTCACACAGAGTTTGTGTTGATTTGATGAATTGCTGATGCTGCAGTCTCTGCAACTTTTTGTCCACAATCTTCAGATTTCTGTCTCCATTGCAAAGCTCACCTGCTATCTTCATGTGTTCCTTTGCCACTGCCAGACGCAGCATGTACAGTAGTCAATCAGTTGTACATTCCAAGGGGCATTGAGCAACGACCAAGACACACACCAGTGCGAGTGTTCTGGCTGTGTGTTCAGCCTTGTGATCTTCTATGAATTTGACCTTTGAGGTGTAAGCTGGAGATGCCCTGAGCAGCAAGACTATTGGCTGTGGAAGCTGCGCAGTGTTGTCTAGAAGACATGGGGGGGCATTCACTGGCTTGTCCAGTCTTTAGCTGTACACCCCTTGTCTTTTCAGCAATTGGCGTATCTCGAGCCCAAATATAGCTGCTGGGGAATTGGGGTGTCAACCAAATGACTTGGCAAATAATGTTGTGACCCTAGGGCACCAAGAGAGGTTTTGGGTGTATATACTCACGTGACCACCTTCAAAATAGGTGATAAAGTCCAAAGTGTGGAGATTTGCGGTGTTTGCTATAGAGTTGCACATCTCTCTGATCTCTAGTTTGCAGGTTTCTTCCCTTGTTGTATGGTGCTGTTTTGGGGGGATTCAGATGGCCATAAGAGCGATGTGGGGGACATAGGCGCACCTGGATGTGCCCCTCACACGCTGGTTTCACATCCAACATTTATCAATGCCATGGCGGTCATTGGTGATGCATCTGTGGAAGGAACAAGCAAACGAACATCACTTGAAAATGCAGGGGCACCAGAGTGCCCCACAGAGGCAAAAGTAAATCAAGGCGTGAGTTGGCATTAATTGTTTCGATTGTGCGCAGGCCCAGGGATCGATTGCGACAGCAACGGCAAGGCTAGCGGCAGCAGGCATCGACCCCAGAACGGTGCGGATGCTGCTTTTGTGTGTTTTTTTCCTTTCCAGCTTGAGCATATGTTCTTCGTTCATTCGCCAGGTTTGCTGTGTGGAAGGCACATTGTTGAACAGAGTTTAGGCAGTGAGAGGGAGCTCAAAGCAGTAGATGCATAAAATTGTGTGCACATCAGGCTTTTTGCTGTGTATTCTACAATGCAGATTTTCAGTGTTTGTATGTTTTTGTTTCTTAAGTTTTCGACATCTTTCAGGTTACGCTATACAGAGGCCCTATGGATGTTGCCAGACATGTTGTCGTGAATGAGGGTGGTGCCTTGGGCCTTCTTCGGGGCATCTCACCAACGTTGTTGAGGGAGATACCAGGAAATGCTGTCATGTTTGGGGTCTATGAACTGCTCAAGACGCTGATGGCAAAGAGTCAGGTAAGCACCAGACAAAAAGGACCTGGCTGCATCAGTTCCATTGGCCCAGCAATGCCGATCATTGGAATGTGATATGATGCCCACACAGTAGAGTGCTGCACTTCAGCCCATTGCTGATGAGGATTTTGAATAAATCGTGTTCTTTGGTAATTTGATGTGCATCAATGCCAAATCTCAATTGCTGTAAGAATGTGATGAACCTATTGTGTTTTATTGTTTGAGGCATCACGTGGTCATTCCCAGAACATGTTGGGAGTAAGCAGACCTCTGATGTGGTTGGTGCATCCTGTGTTTACCCTGCCGCTTGTTGCGACAGGTTCAAAATGTTGCACCAAAGTTTGTGTCAAAAATATTGTCCAAAGGAACATGCTCTTTTCTCGTGAGCTTATGTCCTGTGTGCAAAACAGCATTCGCTACAGGCAGGATGGATGAAGAAACACAGTTCTCACTGTATCCATGATGTACGAGCTTCGGCTGCATGACTTGACAAATACCTGTGCTTGAATGTGGAATCGGGTTCTCATCATACTGCACGAGTGGCTAGAACTGTCCACATCGAACAGACTAGCTATCGCTGATGTTTAGATGTGCGCACGAATATGTCCAGCAGACATTCTCCACATTGGACACTATTGAACCTACGATTGTTTGTGAAAGACACACAGCGTTTTAATGGAACCTGTCTCAAACCGAGATTCAGTGACTAAATCAAGTTCTGGGCCACAAATCCGCTTCCAATTTACCAGCAACTTGGGTCCAGGGTGATGTTCCAGCGTCCATGGGGATGAAGCAGTGCATCCAGAAGAGCAGACTCTTTTCTAACGTGATGACAGCTATGACAGGTGGCAAAAGGCGTTGTTGTAAACTGGTTGATGCAGTTTTGAGGTGTTGCTGTCACCTGACACGCATTGCGACTATCTCCCCACCTGCAGGGATTGCCTGACACGTCTGGGCTGGGCACACTCTCTTTGGGAACAGCGGGGGCTGTTGGAGGAGCTGCCTTTTGGCTTGTCATGTACCCTGCAGATGTCATCAAAAGCAAGATTCAGATCGACAACGTGCACAGGCCGATTTACAAGGGAATTGTGGACTGTGCTATTAAGGTAACGCGAGCATTGCCCCTTCAGTTCTGTGAACCAAAAGCTGATGACGAACCTGTTTTTTCTTTAGGCATGCAACAGTACATTGGCTGCATCTGGAAGGACTGGTTTCGAGATTGCCTGTTCAGCCGAAGGATGTTGATGGTTTATGGTTGTCTCCCACCCAGCAAGATTTGTGAATGAGGCTCCTGTCCCCACTGCGAAAGACGGTGCAGTGTCTCAGGAATGTCACAGCAGCAGCGCAGAAGAGATGAGCATGAACAGCAAGAATCTTTGCCTCCAAGGGGGCCTGTATGCATCGGTGCAAAAGCTGGAAAGTGAATGCTATATGGTGTATAGTGACTAGGCCGAAACCACTGTGTGTTTCAAAAGCCAAACCCAATGTTCATCGAAAATCCCGACCATCTTGCAGAATTGCAGACAGAATTGAAGGATTGGAACGTACTCAGGTCGGCACTTGTGGGAATCGCACAGGGCGCTTCTGAAAAAAAAACTTCTGGTTGACAACATTGCCATAGGCTGTGCCTGAGATGCAGGCCAGCGATCTTGCTTGTACTGTACACCACTGGACTGACCAGGCCCCACCAGAAAGAAGAGCAATGGGTACAGACATGTCCAGTGTTTCTTCTCATCCACTTTGTGCCCCTGTTAATCCACTTTGCCTTGCCATTTGGGCAGTGTCAGGTTGTGTAATTCAGCATTGATCATATGCAGCTAAGTATCTAAGTATCTCAGCACATTCCCATGCGTTTTCGAGGCAATTTCAGTGCTGTTCACTTCCACGAATGTGTTGATCCACATTGATGCCAGTGCTGAGCACAGTCTGCATGGTTATTGGCTGGCTCACAGGTGCATGCTTCTGAGGGAATGGCTGGACTTTACCGTGGGTTCGCCCCTTGCATTGCAAGGTCCTTTCCAGCCAATGCTGCTTCCTTCTTGGTGTACGAACTGGTGTCTGGATTCCTGAACGGGCGCAGTAAGTACTGAAGCCGACGACGCTGTGAGAGAGGAAAATCTGGGAAGTAGGAAAACTGGCAGCGATGGCAGCTGCTAAGCATTGCTCCTTCATAGAGTTTGTGTTGGGTAGGATGGCGTCGCAAACGCAACGAGCTTTCGCACTGCGCCTGTGTGCAATGCTGAAGGCCCGCCTGTGACCACTGGTCGCCTGTAGCAGTTGTCTCTCGACCACAGTCTTGTACAGCAAGAACCATGAGAATATGAGGTCCTGGCAGCTCTCTAATTATGGCAATAGGAGCTAAAAGCAGGTGCTGCCTTGGTGGGGTGCATGAGTTGTAGGAATTTTTCCAAAGTGCTCGAGGCATTGTACATCGTGTGCACAGATACCACAAGGCAGGCAGGACTTTCTGAAGGCATTCAAGCGGGTTGTGGCTGCCAATACCATCCAAGTCTTGTGGCAGGGGCAATGGCAGGCCGGTGGTCTTGATGGCGCAGTCGAAATAGTTCCAGTAGGTTGACATGGACAGCCACTTATTGTGTCAATGCAGAGTCTGCTGCACCTGTGAATTGCCAAGGAGGCAACCACCCCGTATGGGGTCCAGGTGGTCGGCATAGTGCAGATAGGTCCGTTAATTGATACAAGCAATGCATCCTGCGTACTGTCAGGTCTTTTGGAGTGAGCAGACTGTTTTGAGCAGGCGTGAATGCATTTAGCGACCTGGACAGTGCTGGCCTCAGGACTGGGGCAAGTTCCGTGGACAGAAATAGAAGGCAGAGATAATTTGCCTATCCCACGTTGGGCTGCTGAATTGAGAGAGGCAGGAACTAGCACACAGAATTCATGCCTTGTGAATGCGCGTTTGGGTGGATGCATCTGACGCCAATGGACGAGTGGGGAGGGCGGCATGCAGTTTAATGAATGAGCGTTGATTTTAGCATTTGGGAGTGCGGATGTGTAGGTAGATTGAATATTCAATGGGGAAAGGATTGGGCACGTGCGGGATGTGTGTGCGTTTGGGCATTTCATTTATTGTTAGAATTCACTTGTTCGTTTGCTGACTGCAATTGTTTTAGAGAATGAAAAATTGATGGTGACGTGTGAGGGCAATTCCCAGAATGGGAAACTCTGGGACGCGATTGTGAATGCAACAGCCATGCAACAGGTTACCAGTTTTTCGTTTGGGTGCTTGTTTTGTTTTTCTGCAAGGCTAGCTAAGTTTCTCCCGTCAATGGCTATGCAGCGGTATACATTGGCTCAGTCAGCAATGCAGCAGCCTTTCAAGCGAAGCGCACACTATGGTGCAGTATTTCATGGACATAGGGAGCTGAAGGTTGTGCCTTGAACGCGGTAATCGAAAGCGCCCAATGCTCCGCTGAGTTAAGTTCAAAAAAGAGAACTCGCGGGTGGCTTCCAGGACGCTTGGCGCTCCGCAGTCATTGTCTTGCTCAAAGCCATCCGTCCTGCTCTCTTTTATCTGTCCCCCTGTCGAGAAGAAACCTCGGTCTCCTTTGTTTCACATCTGAAGCGGCAGGCTCTGAAGCACAGCGGAGAGACTCTTCAATAGCTTGTGCTTGTGAACCACTCTTTACTGCCATCAAGCAAAGTAGTCCAGGGCGGTGCAGAAAAATGTGTACAGTGTTCTCGGCTTGGTCAGTGGCGCACACCGTGGTATGCCGCACAGCACCAGGTTGCAATATTTGTCCCCTTCCAGCATGGGGCCATATCCCTGTTGTAGCCCTTTTCTGCCGGAGGAGCTTCCGTGCTAGTGATTTACTTTCCAGCACAACTCGACAGTCTGGCCACAGGATACGCATGACACAGAATAATAGTGCACCGAAAGTAATTCCATGCGATCGAATATGCATCCCCCGGCATGGAGAAACACAGAAGTTGAACAACTCGCTTTGGAGTCATTGTTTGCCGTTGCCACTGTTGTTGTGTCAAACGGCACAGACACGCGGCAAAGGCAGAACTGTACCATCAAATTGCCTGCGACCCCTATGCCAGCGTCATTCAGCTAGATTTAGATCTCGTGTGTTGAATGTAATCCGAAAGATAGCGATGAATGTTGGAAATCATAAAAATTTCCAGTGCTGGTCCAGAACGATTTGTTTGAGCGCACTGCTTGAACCGTCCACGGTGCCTGCTGCTGCTGACTAAAATTCCTGTACTCCAAGGCTTTGACTCGCCCAACGCGTTGTCTGCCGCCTGTTGGCGCGAACATGACACATTCCACATTGATCCTGCTGCTCTATTGAAATAATATTACTGCCTGCACCAAATCGGTGACTGCTTGCACCAAATCACGTGCACACTATGTCCTAACCTCAGTTTTAGGGTTAGGTTTAGTTTTAGAGTGAGTTTAAGGGTTAGGTTTAGGGCAGGTTTAGTTTTAGGTTTTAGGGTTTAGGTTTTAGGCTAGGTAAGTTTTGGAGGGAGTTGGTGCAAGCAGTCACCGATTTAGTGCACAAAGTCACCGATTTGGTGCAGCCAGTCATTGTATGCCTGCTCTATTGGGCTTTACCTAAGCCACTGGACAAATCGTTGTTTTTGCATGGCGGCACCCACTCCCAACACCAACGGGCCCTTGCTTTGGTGAATGCCGGCTCCTGTTGGGCTGTTGACGCGCGGCGGGCCCCTCCCCCAGGCCCTGGCCTCCAGATCGTTGCTGAGCCGCGTGATCGGCGCCCAGGGCCGCATCTTTAGCCGAGGCGCTCGTCGGGATCTGTGGTGCCTGATGAGCGGCCAGGCGGCCGGCATGATCTGCGGGGACACCTTCTTTCTGGACCCGTTCGCGGAGCGGCAGTGGGACGATCCAAAGTACCAGGGCACCAGGATAGACTTCGACAGGGTGAGATTTGCAGCGCTCCAACAGAAAAGCAGGTCGTGCAAAGGGCAGCCCCTCATAAGGGAGTGCGTGTGACTCTTTTACATTTTGTGAAGGATGTTGTGGATTCTTGCAACTCGCATACATGAGCACGCAACACAACCAAGAGACAGGTGTGAAGAAGGACTGTTGAATTTAGAAACTGAATTCAATGCTCCATAAGTCAATTGTGTGCCAATTGTGTTTAGGTCAATTGTATAATTCTCCTTGAATTCAGCGATTCATTGAGAATTGGCGAAATCCAATCGGACTAAAGTGCCGGGTGAATGTGCTGCTGTTGTGTTCCTCAAGTGCTGGACACGTTGCACACTTGCCCAACTGTGCACGGCTGTTGCATGTGCGTATTGGACAGAACAGCAACCATGCACTTAGGAGCGCCTTGGGCAACCATTCGTTTGCTCCCAGCATGTGCTTGCATGACTCGTACTGCCTGTGAGCGCCATACACATTGACAACTGGCCTGAAAAGGGCCGAAGATCGTATGTTTTAAATGGGAAAGATGGGGCACAAGGAAAGATTGTGGTGTCATCGCTGTTGAATACTTTTCAATACGCACTAAGCCTATGAACAGATGTCAAACTCCGGTCATGTGAGTGAAAACTCCTCAACATTCAGGGGTACAGGTTCAGATTTTTCCATTGAATACAAAGAACGTTGATTGAACAGCCATTGCTATGACCGGGGTATCCAATGGCCTAATAAACACAATGGGCCTTTTGCCGCCAATCAATTGCTGCGGTGTGCGAACCAGCGTGCTAGGAAGACTTTATTGGCAAGTGTTGTGTTGGTCTGACAGAGTATACTAAGAAATATGTTTGAATCCTGCCAATAAGTGTCTGTGTTGCCTCCTCAACAATAACAGCAATGCAGACAATAGGTTGCACACCCAAGAAATGCTGGCAGCAGCCATTCGAAGGTCTAAAATCCAGCTTGGTCTTGAGTTCAACTGCTGCTTGCCATTGGGCAGTTCCCATTGCCTGTGTACACATCCGATGCATGATTCGGAAAGATCACAAGTGACAGTTTTGCAAGGATGGGTAGTGAACAAAGTTGCCACACCGCCCGTATTGGCCTCAACTATTGCTGTAGTACAGCAACGAAGTTTGTCCTTGCCATCCCTTGTCAAAGCCTCTTGGATAAAGTCACACGTTCCTGGCGCAAGCATTCCACTGCACATATGTCACTCAGTCACACAATTATATATCAGTCAGTTTACATTTGGTGTTTGATCATCGAACCACTGCAGCCACAAAAATGGTACAGCAGTATTGGAGTAGTTATCAGAACCGGATGTGGCATCCCTCTGCGAATGGCATAGATGACTGCACGTTTTTTGATGTGAACAGTACCTCACATGGCCTAGTGCCAAAAGTGCCTTATCTGTTGTGTGTTCACATTGAAATCATGCCCTGGTGCTGGAGCGCACTGCATCACTTCCAAACATGTCTCTAGACTATTTCAACAGCAACTCACAATGATTTAAATACGATTGGTTCATGTGACTGTAGCCTGGCCAACTGGCGGATACCTAGAGCTGTGCTGTTTTCATTCTGCTGCAAAGGCGGAGTTTGTGAGGCGAGTGCACGAAGAACACAAGGCTGGTGCCCGTCTGCACGATGGCTATGCCCCATTCTGCAAGCACATATTTGTGAAGAACTTTGTTGGCGCAAAGGCAGGCGCGATGGCCATCACAAAAGAGAATAGGGGTCTATTGCTGTCTGGCTACACGAAGAGACGGCCAGAGGAGCTCGCTGTGCTCACACGGTAACAAAGTCCTGGCTTTAACAGATCTGGCAGAATTCAGTCAACTGGCGATCGCTGTGGCCGCTGCAAAGCTTGTCGATCTCATTTGTGAAATCTGTTGTTACTCTTGTGCAGCATAGCCTGCTTCCAAATTTATTTGTTCTTCACCATTCTGCGGACAGTGCATACTTCCTAGTTGCCATTCACATAATTGGGCGGTGTTGTCTTGTTGCCAGCTGCTGGGGGAATGTTCGGGCCCACAGCGACAGCAGCTGGCCAAACACTAGCTGAGGATTTCGATCCATGCAAGGCCTTGTTTCAATGTTGCACTGTTGGACAACTGATGGTGTTGCCTCAGCCGCAGTCCCACAAGTGCAGTTGGGCAAAGAGTTGAAGTTGACACTGCTTTAAGGGTGCCGTCGAGCTTGTTTTTCGAGTTTTGTCGACCACATAACGCACAAGACCATGAGCTGACAATGGTGCTGTGTGCATCCACCACGCTAATTTGCGACAACAGCTCACAAAACAAACAAAATTCTTTGTGCTGTTGCAGGTGGTTTCCTTCTGAGGCTGTCGCACGTCCAGAGGCTGCATACCTGGATGTCATTCTCTACTCCAGGTACGACTGTAGTGCGTAGGTGGAAACTAGCTGCAGTTTTGCACTGGTGGATAACATATGTACCTTGGGCATCAACTGCCAGGATCCATGCCACTTGTTCTAACAGCAGGGTTAGAGGCACTGTGCTCATCTTCCAACTTTGGGGATTTTCTGCTTCGGAGGGCATGAGCACAGTGTGTAGATGCAATTGCGCCTATCGTGGCCTTGCAGGCACAAGGGTGCCCTGTCCAGTGCTGGCAATGGAATCGAACTGACTGCACTGCAGGGAGCAAGTCCTCAAGGAGCACTCTACCCTGGAAGGCGCTGGGCCCCTGCCAGATGTGCCTGATGTGCCATGGGGCATCATCTCCATCAAGGCCCAGATGGAAGATCATGAGACGCCTATGCAGCCCATCACAATGATGCGCAACTCGTTGGGCATGGAGCAGGGGGGCAGCGGTGTGCCACTGGACCGCGACGCCTACCAGAAGTCGGTCGAGTACTGGGAGCAGCACGCAACCATACTGTGACAGGACCTATCAACTGTTTTTAAACTGTGAGTGTCAGCCAGCATCCAGAGAAACTTCAAAGTTTTGGAGCCTTGACACGAGGCTTTCGTGAGTGAGAGGAATGAACTAACGGCTGGAATGTACCATGCAGATCGAGTTGTCTCACTGTTGGCATGAAGGTGCAATGGCACAGCCTTGTCGCATTTGGGCAATAGCGGCAAACGTACTGCCTGTGCTCCCTACCAAGAACAATTCCAATGGCAAGGGAAGCAGCAAAGGGGACAAAAAGGTGGAAACTCTGCTTTCTTGGCTGGGGACGACCACCGATGCTGATTCATTTGATTTGCTCTGGGCTACAGCAGCAGAGGATCGTGGGCCACTTCTGTTTGCCACCAGTGGCCATGTGCTTCTGCTCAGAGTTGGGAAATCTGCCGTTCAGTCAGAATCTAGCGATGGCAGGATGCCAACCTGCGGTGTCTTCTGAGGTAGCTGCCACGTTGTTGGTCTGGACAGGGGGTACACTCACTGCATTGGATGCTACAGCTGTACCTTGTGTGCAGCATTGACCGCTATATTGAATCGCTTGTCGTTGTTTGCTTGTCTAATCTTTCTTGCCTGTCGATTGAAGATCTGATACCTTTACCCAACTTGCACTTTGACTTTTTCCATTCACTATTGTTGTTGTTTTATTCATGTTGATATTTTCCTCAAGTCTGGCAGAGGATATGGCACCTGTGCATTGCCATTCTGGCAGCGTTTTGTTACCACTGTCTGCCAATCGATGAAGATAATTGCATTGTCACAAGCGGCCACTGAACCACACTGGAGCTGGAAACACTGAATCACAAACATGGACATTGGATTCTTGCAATTGCATTCGCTGCACACTGCAAAGGAATGTCCATGGGACCCAAATTGGCGATGTTGTGCACGAAGTCACAAGTGGAGCGTAGAAACAGAAACCCTGAATGTGCTCCAAACGGCCACAGTGGTTTCATCTATCCCTGATATTCCAATTCTTGCAACTCTGGTTGCACATTTCAGATCAATCTTGCGGGAAACCTCCAAGAAGTCGTGGGCATGGCAACTGGGGCCCTTGGTTGCCAAAGCCCCGTCCCTGCCAGTGACAGCGGGCGGACGCTTGGCTCAGGAACAAGAGCTGAATCCGTTCTAGTGAGCAGGTGGTGGCATGTGTATTCTGCGCTGCAGCCCTTTTCCCACAATCGTTGGCTCTTTAGTAGTTAGCATAACTTGAAAAACCCAAACCAAACTACTGAAGCGACTACAGTCCCGGCAAACTGCTGCTTCATCAAGCCAGCCGGGGCCACTCCTCCTTGAGGCCACCAAGAGATGTTTCCTTTTTGTGCAGAGAACATTCAATTCCTCACCAAGGCACGGTGGAGCCGTCGTACGCCAAGAAGGCCCCGTTCTGTTGGGGCGTCAGTGATTCGATGACGTCCAGGAGCATCCCTGCCGCTGCAGATGGCGCGAACAGTTTGCCCTCTGGCACGTTCCTTTGAAATGGTGCGGACAGGTCTGCAGGGCGTGTGCACACACAGGGGAAGGGTAAGATTTGTTGCAAAAGAGGAAAGGGTCACACAAAGGAAATCCCCTCCTAGGCAAGTGCGCTTGAGAATCTTTTCCATGCTTTGAGAAGATGATGAAGACTCTCCAGCGCAACAAGAGGAGCACACAAGACAACAGGGGAGAGGGTGATTCAGTCCATCGGGGCATTAGAATAGTGCCGTACTTGAATTGCACTGCAAGACTCGATCGGAAAGTGGGTTTGACAGGTCTGTCGGAGATACCTGGGCAATAATGTGGACAAGACAACCTGGCTGCGGCTGCCCAGAGCTGAAACAGCTTGCTGCGAAGATTCACTGCCAAGTTTGGTCTGCAAACTTACTGTTTACTGAATTGGAGCACGTTGGTGACTTTGCCCACAAAAAGCGTAACCGATTTGCAAGCCAGACAACCCAAAAAGAAGGTGTGCGTGCGCTCCATCCTTCACGTGTGCATATGCACAAAGGCCTTTGCATGCGCTGTGTCTAGTTCATCTATTGATTGGTGTCAGTGTTGACGGTGATGGAGTGGTGCATTACATTGTATCCTTTGTCGTGGAGTACAAATCTTTTGATGTGTGGTGTGTGGCGCACAGTATCCTGTGTTCATGCAACGAAACACTGTAGCAAATACACATCGCAGCGTTCTTACTAAATTCACACATTCTGCTGCGTGAATCAGTATCATATTATCGTACATTAGAAATGAAAATATGCGAAATAATCATTAATCAATTAATCATATAATCAGCATATAAGCATATGTTGCGACCGAAGCGAGCGAGCTTTGTCGTATACTTTCTCCGTTCTATATTAATTGTCGTCTATTTGAAAGACAAAATTCGTTGCAAGGACAGGCTCAAAATTACAAAAAGGTCAAAATCGAAAAGATTGGGTCCCAAAACCATTGACTACCAATTTCCAAGAAGAAAAAGTGAGACACGACCCCTTTGAGTGCTAGCCGAAAGGTGAATTTTGGTCATCTTTGACTCCAAATATCGCGGTTTACTGGGTAAGAGGACCCTTGATACAAAGTACTGCCATATCCTCAATACTTAATGAATTGACTCGAAATTTTGATAGTTTACTCCAAACCCATGAGCACAATTTTGGGTGAAATTTTAATTAAAAATTGATGTTGGTATGATGGAGAAATAATGCCCTACAGTCATAGACGACAATTAATCTGGGACGGAGCAGGTCATTATTATCATATCCTGAATCAATATCTCAAACATACGCGTCACCGTAATTTTAGCTCCGTCCAACGACACCTTATCACTTGTCACCGTACGTTGCCGTATCGCACGAGACCAGGGTCCTGCGAGTTCCCCGCCGTCGGGACAGCACACACGCCGGGCCTTAAGGGCCCAGCGGCGAAGCGGGAAAGCGGGGACGGGCCCGCCCCAAGCCAGCCCCACCTGTGGCGCACGTTCCCGGGTGCAGGGCCACGCAGACGACCCCCCTGCGCCCCAGCTCGATGCCCATCGTCCTCACCGCCTGGTTTTGTGCCGCCTTGGACATCCGGTACGAGTACCACCCCCCGATGCCATTGTCCCCGATTGACCCCACCCTAGCGGACAGGCTCGCAAAAACGCCCGGCGGATGCCCATCGCCACCGGCCAGTACCTCCCAGAAGTGCTTCCCCAGCAGCAGGGGCGCCGCGGCGTTCACGGCCAGATTGCGCGCCAGAAAATCCGCGTCCACGCGGCGCAGGGAGGTCTCCGGCATCCGCCTGCTGCCCCCCAACCCGCCCCGATCGTGCAGGAGGCCCACCGTGTTGATCAGCAGCCCGAGGCGATCACCTCCCAGGGCTTCGCGCACAGAAGATGCCGCCTTGGCCACGTCCTCATCGCGTGAGGCGTCGGGGAGCGCCACAGTTGCCACCCTGCCGCCGCTGGCAAGGGAGACCTGTTGGAGGGCGGATGCAGATTGTGGGGATCGGCACAAGGCGAAGATGCGAGGGGCGCCGCGGCGGAGCAGCTCCTGCACGAGCGCTAGGCCTGGGAGGAGCAGCAGCGCGGGTAAGATTTGTTGAAAAGAGATGGAGAGCAGAGATGGAGAAGAGATAGAGCAAGTCGTATACGGGGCCTTGGACAGAGGCAAAGATTGTTTGCAAAGAGATGTTGCAGAAAAGAGGTGGATAAGAGACAGGGCAAGTCATGCAAAGGGCCTGGGCGTGGAAAAAGCAGGGGCAAGAGCTGTCGTAATAGAGAAATAAAATGATAGAGAAACACAACGTGCGAAGGCACACAAGGGGCACGTTGCAAAGAGATGGAAAAGCGAGTAATGTATAGGGCCTGAGTGTAGAAGGAGCAAGTGCAAGTTCTGTCACAAAGAGATAGAGAAGCATGTCATACAAAGGGGCTGGGTGCGCGAGAGCCCGGGTGGAAAATTCGCAATTGCAGGAATGGCATGGCGAATGCACACGAGGCGCTGTGCGGCCTGCTAGGCCATGGACGGCTGCATATGGGCGGGATGGACAACATGGGATGCCAGCTGGCGTCCAACTGCCTGCTGGCAACTAATCGCCTGTCTGAAAAATGGGACGACAATCTATAGGCGTCCGAGCAAAAGCAACGGAGTCTGTCAGGTGCCAAGGGGACATGGGCAGGGGCGGGTCAGGAGAGGGTCGCCTGAATGGGCGCACAAGGCTTTGATCGCAGGAAAAGGCGCACCGATGCCTCGGCTGGCTCCCGCGACGACCGCATTGGCGGTTCGAGCGGTTGCCGCCGTGGCCAAGAGGGCGGCGTGGGGGGCGCTAATGGCGGCAGCGAGGCGAGGTGCCCTGCCGGAGAGGGCCATTTGGGGATGCGGAAGGCGTGTGAATAGTTGGGGGGCGGTGTTGTGGCCGGTCCTGGACCCGGTCGTGTGGTGCCTCCGCCTCCTGCCTCCTGCATGTGGCTCCCGCTCCCTCGCCGCTTCGCCTTTTGCGTTCTCCCACAGAACGTTTTCTGCGACAGGGGGGATGCACGGCGGTTTTGGCGGCAAATGAGACGGTGTAGTTTAGCTCGGCACCGACAACGGGGCATGGAATTAGCCTCTCTGCCTTTCTTTTCGTGAAGATCCCTTCTTGGTTCTGACAACCTAAACCCCAAACTACTGGCCCGCTGACCGTCTTGGCCTTGTCAGTGGAAGAAGGGATCCTCAAGGAAAAGACAGAGGGACTAATATATTCTCGACAACAGGGGGCGACGCGTGGAGTTGAGTTCAATTCGCGAGAATTTGATGACGCACCGATTCTCTTGGGCTTCATGGCCGTTTGTAAGCCCCGAGTCTCCCCTTCTGTTACCCGGCATGCACTGCATTTGGAACGATATCAAGCCCAAACATCTGCAGTCTTGGGCAATGTCTCAACAACACCCTGAACACCAAACACAAACTACTAAAAAACCCATAGTTTCAGAATAAGGGATACAGCGCTAGTGTGCTGTGGGACTATTGTCCAGCTGATGCAGAAAGTTCTCAGTGAGGATCAACAGAGCAGCCATTCTTGAAGTCACAAATCTTGTGGGCAAGCATCATAGGCCGCAGTGAAGACAATACTCCAGGCGTCGCGTACACCTTTAGCGAAGCTGAGCAAAGAATTCGAGCGTGCAAGTGCAGCCACCTGCCTTGCTGCTGTTAGCCCCAATTGATCTCCTTGCACATCGCTGCGGCAGCAGCCAACTGGCCGTTCGGGGCCAAGGAAACTACTCACGGCCTCATCAGATTTGGAGAAAGGAAAAAGCCAAGAATCAGGAAATCACGCAGCAACTGAACTTGTGTTCTAACATTTTGGCCACCTTTGGCCACGCACCACTTACAATTACACTCCCTGTTCTCATCGACGCGAACAAGCCTAGATTCGCACAACCGTGTTTCTACCTCTGGAACCTACATCACACTCCCCCAGTGTTCAAGGCGCCTTCTAGTCAATAAGGGCCCTCCACTTGTCCGTTGAATAGCCAAATAATTTGAAATCTTCCTCATAGATGCTATACACCTTGTCCAACAAATCATGTGTGTAGTATGCCGCCACATCCTCGTCTCCAGCACTGGAAGCCAGGCGCTCTGGGTGGTTTTCCGAGGGCTCATACGCCTCAAGAAAAGACTCAGTTCCACTTTCCCCCCACCCAGATGCACCAAATTCTTGCCACAGGCCCAACCTGGACAGCAGCTCTTTGATATCACGCCTCATCGTTTCCATGTGGGCAATGAAGTTGAACCGTGAGTGAGTCATTCCACAGGACTTGTACTGCTGCGTGAAGTGCTTGTTGTCATGCACCATGTAGGGGTGCTTGTACAGGGTGTCCACATACTCGTGAAACTCCGGCACCCGATCCTGCTTCCAGTGGATGTAGCTAAACAGCCTGAGGTCGACGATTTTCTGCAGGTAGGCAGACAGGGTTCGGGCCACTGGGTCCCTGACGATCGAGATCTTCAACCAATCCATGCTGTCAAAGACGGCACTTATGTTTGGGGCTTTGAGGTGCACGAGGCCTTCAAGCCGCACGCTCTGTGTCCTGTTGGCCCAGGACTGGATCCCCATCATCCGCTTCAGCATCATTTTCATAACTGTGCTGCCGCACTTGGGAATCAGGCACACCATTAGCTGGTGGTTGGGGTCGGTCCAGGAGTTCCTCAGGAACTCCCGCTCGCCAAGCTCACCAACCACATCTGCAGCTTTAGTCATCGTGGGATCTGCCCCACAGGTCCAGATGCCTCTCCCACGGGTCAGTGAGAATGTTTTGCCCAGCAGATGGTCAACAGTCTGTGCACAGATGCTCTTGTCTAAACAAGGCACACCACCATCAGGTGCTGTCTTCGATACTGAGGAAAGCGATGTGCGCCGCTGATAGTGTTTGTGCACCACTCCATCAAACTCCGCATTTTGACAGTCGCCTTGGGGCTGCCCAAGAAGATGCAATGGCAGAAACCTGCAAGCCAACACACACGCGCATACATCACTGCCGATGTAAGTGCCGCATGAGTAGTCACTGACACTCCTTAGTATCCTGGAGCCAAGCATTCCTCAACAGGCTTCACTGTTTGAATTATGCATGAACATGGTGGCATTGCTGGCTGCGCAACATTGTCCCCTTCTGCCTGGGGACACTGTTCGTACTAGGTCCAGCTGCTCTGCAGCCACAGTCTCTGATATGCACATCTTGGAACTCTGTCCAACACTGCAATGACCTGCTGACGTTCATATTCAGGACATCACTGCTGTCCTCAGATTGCTGTGTGCCATCCTGCCCCTATTGACCAGCATGTTCGGATGAACACTTCACCCTTTTCCTTGATTTCTTTTGGCAGTTTTCTGAAATGTGGGTTCAACAGGTCAAACAATGACAAGGTCAGGATGTGACCCAAACACATCCAATGCACACACATGTGGTACGAGACAAGAGGGAAAGCCCAACAGCACCCGGCATTGGTCGCACTGTCTGCAGTGGAGACCACCAAACTGTCACAGATATGGGGCTGCAGCAGAGCGTAAGAGAGGAAATGAGGAGCAAACAGGCATCAGGAATGCACAACCGCTCATCATCTTTTCGCTGCCTTTGAGGGGCGCAGACATTACTCTGGCCTATGAAGGGAAACGTACTCGTGACAGAATGCTTGCGTGCTGCCATCCTGTTGGTGCAACATGCAGGGAACAGGCAGCTATGGGTGGTAACAGCTAACAGCAGCACGCTTTCCAAACACCATGCAGTGTGGCGTTAGTTAGGGCCCTGCAACCCATTTCTTACTATCATGTAGTCACACCAAATAAACTGCCTACCATTGAACATGTGTCCTGCACATTCTCATACAGAACTAAAGTCCTATTATATCTAGTGTCACTGCATTCCAACAGCTCAAGTGATTCTACTCTGCATGTTTTTGGTACCAACACATACCTTGCACAGTATTACAATGTCTACTGTTGTCGTGCACATGCATTCGCACACATTGTTTGTTGCCTTCGTGAGCTCTTCTCACCTCCGTGGACACCTCCAACCATCTTGACCCTCACCAGGCCCCGGCCCAGCCCAGAAGGAATACAAGTCAACCTCCAGCACCCTCCGAACTGCTTCCATCGCCATGTCTGGGACAGCTGCAGGCAGCACGAACAAATGGTCTGCACCCCCGTAATGCAGGAACTGCACTGATGCGCTCAGCCTGTGTTTCAACTCTCCCAAAACTGTGGCTGATCCGACAGGATCCTCGTTGAGGATGGGGTGTACAAAGTACAGTGGCACAATGAACAGGTCAGCCTCATCGACATCGAAAGTTCTGTTGCTGTGGCCCTCAAGCGCCTCGATGAAACAATCCATTTTGGGGTCAGGTCCCAGTCCATTACGGACACTTGCTGTGCCAAAAATGTCATTGTTATAGATGTAGAACCTTGTTCCCTGCTCCAACTCCCCCAAATCGTCATCAGGAAGTTGTTGACCAATTTTGCTCCAGGAATCGTCGAACCCTGTCTTCAATTTCATGTGCACATCTTTGCCATCGGAAGACTCAGCTGCCTCCAATGCTGATATATTACTTGGCCCCTGAGCAGACTCTGCAGGCACCTGTACAGCAGGTTCCTGTACAGCAGGCTCCACTGCAGATGGAATATTTCTGTTTGATTGCTGCCAAAACAGTGGACGGCCTGCACAACACACAGCAGAGGTAGGTTTCAATCCATCCGTGCGCGTGCAAATGCTCATCTGTTGCCCTTGACAACAGCATTTAATTCCCTCCGATGACATTCGTCCAGCGTTCTTGGCTACAAGGGTATTGTTCATCCTGGTACATGGGCTGCCACAGTGCCCAAAATGGCAAAAGGGTTTCAGGGGACTGAAAGTAATGAAAGGCTTTCTCACTGAATGAAAGCACAATTGGTGATGCTGTGCTTGCAATATTTGGCTGGAGCAGTCACGTGTTCAGTTGCACGCATTGCAAGTGCCAGAATCATCCACACACTGACCAACTGCTGGCACAAGTCTTTGGTGGGGACGACCCCACTTGTCAAGGTTGTTGGGTGGTGTCGCTGATGCTCTCCTGTTTGCCTATTGGGAGGTTGTGTTTCCATGCAGTGCATGCACATAGAGGACACAGCAAACAGAGCCCTTGGACCTTGCATGCGGTGATGGGCACAGAAACACACAAACAATGTTTCCCAATATGTTGGCAGACAGCACCACAGATTTGCAAATTTCAGCCCACAAATCGAAGCACTGGACAACTGGACATCAACTGCTGCTTGTGCGTCCACTGATATATTCGTTTTCGGGCATCATGGTCAAAGCTGCCTGTGCCAGCTTGCAATGCTCCAAAATTAAAACCAGCAGCATCTACCTGTTGAAAGTCGAACACTGTGAGCAATGCTAATCCATTCTGAATACTCAATTCCGGCAACAGCCCTCTTTGTGCTCAGGGCTTGGATTGTCAGATTTTGCAGGGAACAGTTCCTGTGCGCACTGCGATGCTGGCCCCCATCAGCGCCAAAACAATAGGTGCTATAGAGCGAGGGAAAGACCACAAAGACCGCGCCCTAGTCCACAACGAGCCAGAGACATCAATCCAACTGATAAGTGCGCATGTCTTGCTCACAGAGCAAGGCCTCCCCACCCTTGGATTGTCAATTTGAGACAGGACCACCGTTGCGCGCACTAGCCCAACGCCAACTGGGCAGGAATCCCAAGCCAAAACTCCACTCCATGACATCCATCCAATCAGACCCATCCATCGCGATTCCCGCCCACAGGAGTTTACCTGGTTCCTTTGAACCCATTGTGACAAAATTTCTATTCTGGAACAAACCTAACAAATTCCTGGAAAGAGGTCTCCGGCACCGCGGCAGCCTCCACGCCGCAAGGTCGCCGCTTTGCGTTGTCGAAGTCAACTCGAATGAATGAATGAGCGAAAATCCTCACAGGCAACGTGAAAATCCGACACATTGGTCACGTGACGTGCGTCTCTGCTGAACTCAAATAGCCAAACAGCGTTCCCCTGCCAGCAGTTCTACACTGACCAAACGCAACTCGAACCAAACCCAACCCGGCGCTGCGGCTCTCAGGGCTGGGCGGGGATCTGCGGCTTTCAGCCATTCTGCCGCGCAACAGCGGGCCGCTCCCCACCTGCCAATCGACTCTCCCCGGGCCAGGCCGGCCACAGCGCCACCGTAAGCGCCAATCCCACGAACACCAGCACCACGCACCGCATGGCCAGCCTGCGGCACGCGGCCTTTGCTCGCTTCTCGTCTCCCAGGATTCGAAACCGCCGGCGCGTCATGCCAGAGGCGAACTGCAGCGACCCGCCAGCGGCAAACCCAGCAATGAGATTACAGGCCCGAGAAAGTCGCAAGGCTCGAGCAGATCCGGATGCCTGGAATTCAGCGAGGATTCAGGTGAACAGAATGGTCGTCTGGGAGCCTTTAGTGGCCGCGCTTTTGGCCTTTAGAGAGCATGGGTACGGAACGGGTGGGAGCCTGGCGGGGGTGGGGTGCTTGGGGCCGCAGGGCACACTCGCTGGACCATCGTTGTATTGGCCACACAATTACTGGTTGCACCAAATCGGTGACTGGTTGCACCAAATTCCTCCAAAACTAACCTAACCCAAAAACCTAAAATCTAAAACTTAAACCTAAACCTACTCCAACCCTAACCCTTACCCTAAAACTCATCGTAACACTAAACCTAACCCTAAACCTGCGGTTAGGACATAGTGTGCACGTGATTTGGTGCAACCAATCACCAATTTGGTGCAGGCAGCATTGCTATTTCCGCCATCAGGGGGTGGATGAGTCAGAAGGGCATTGCAGCCGGTGCTTGCCCGCAGTGGCACGTGCGGGGTGTCGTCACTTGTGGGAAACAATTGGACACAGGCCCCATCCTGTGTCCTATCCCTGTGCGTTGCTTTAAAGCAACAAGCTCATTGCGCATAAATTATGGCGATGGCTGAAGGAACTGTTGCTTTTTATGGTTTTTCCTATGTTTTGGGAAGCTTGCATACACTTGCTTCAAGCATTTTGGCAATACAAAAAGACAGAAGAGAAACAGGTCATACAATGGGCGCCCCCTCCTAGGCAAGCGCACGCGAGGCTCTCTTCCATGCTGTGAAGAGGTGATATGGAGTCTCCGATATAGATAGAGTCTCCGAAGATTTGTTTGTTAAAGAAGTCTCACCCCCAACATGATCGCGCATTCCATTGTTAATTACATGTACCGCGCAGCTTCTGCGGATGGGGACTTGGCACATTGGCCACTGGTGAGCGACATGACCCGTCAGGGGAGAGTCCCATCAGAACTCCCTGCCCTGCATCCGGCCCTGACTCCACCCAAAAAATACGCCCCGGGGCCATTCCGTTCAACGGCTTGGTCGGGGGGGGGCCGGCGCCGGGCGCATCCTCGTGGCTGGCGCGAGGCGCAGTGGAGAGGGCCGGGCGACGCGCCTGTACTCCACCCGGCTTTGCCCGCAACCCCACCCCCCAGGCAGCCTGGAACTCTTGTTGTTGGACTTGCGTTGCCTGCAGTTCTCAGGGCAGTTGCCGATTGTCATCGTGGGTGGCTTCCTCCCGTCCAAGGTGGCCGTCCCGGAGCCAGCGCGGTCGGTCAGGCTTAATTGAGCTGAGGGCACCGCTCTGTGACCCCTCTGCCGACCGCATTCGGGGACATCGGATAGCGAAGGAACAATCCGGGCGTGCCAACAGCCGAGCAGCCAGCCGCCTCCCCCACCGAGCAAGTTGACAGAGGAGTGCCACAATCCGGCCCTTGGAATCTTCATCCGCTTGTTCGACGTGCAACCCAGGCTGGGACCATCTCAGGAGTGATTGGACTGCCGAAGACCTTGCTGGAAGCGCCTCCTGGCGCAACAATCTTTTTACTGGCCAAAATCGTTGACTTGCGGACTGGGCAGCCGGGAACATAGTTAACGAGCGATGAGGAGGCATCCTGGTGGCGGGCGGCCGGCGGGCGCACGCTACGTGATCTGGGTCGTCGCTGCATGTGTGGCCGCCGCCGTGTTGCTGGTGCCCGTCCTGAGGCCCTTCGGGCCGCGCTTCATCGCTCCGACCACAGACGGTAGGGCCTTTGTTGGGTGGAATGGGGCTCGAGGGGATGAACTCTCCTCTTCCTTGCCCCTGGCCGGGCGGTTTGGTAGAGCGGTGGGACAGCCATCCCGTCAGAGGTGCCCTGTTCGATCGCCGGTTGGACATCCTCGTTGCAATCCGCGCTGAAACAGGGCAGCGCCTCGTTCGCGCGCCGCGATTGTGGATTTGCTTCGTCGTTCGTCGTTCGTCGTTCGTCGCTCGTGGTTCGTCGTTTCGAGATGCGCTGCTCGGGGCGATTCTTTTTTGTTTCTCCGACGACTGGCGTGGGCCTGCCGGGTGTCCGCCGGACGTGCCCAGGGGCGGTGGGAATTCGTCCGGGTTTTGGCAACGTCGTGGCGCGGTGGCCGTGGATGCAAGGCGATGCAGTGCATCAGTGCCCACCCCACATGCTGTTCGTCAATGTACTGGACGCCTTGGTAGCACGTTGGTTTCCTGGCGGCGCAGTTTCTGTAGAACCTAGTAGTTTGCGGTTACTGGAGTAAATTTGCGTCTCTCGGCCTCGTCAGCAGTGACTACATTGGGTGGCAATGCTGCCCAAACCCCATCCAGTGGCGTGGTGGCTCGTTGTGCTGGCGACTGCACCGGGCACAAGAGAGCGTGCAAGATTGAGAGCCCTGTGGTGCAGTGATTTCCTGGAAGCGAAGTGTCTTCAGGAACCAAGATACTAAATTGGTTGTCAGAGTGAGTCTACGTTTCTCAGCCTCTGTAGCGGCTGCTGAACTAATGGTAGTCCACACCAAGCCCAGACTATTCGAGGCGGCCTGTCGTCCTGGGAGCTGCTGCGCATGGGTCGAAAGACAGGGACTTGAAAGCACGTTATCGGTGGTCCAGTATTCTCCTGATAGTGAGGTGTCTTCAGCAGCCAGTATACAGTGGCATTACTGGTGTAAATCTGTGTCAGTGTCTTGGTAACTTAGTGATAGTCTGCCCGAACCCAATCTAAAACACCTGGACAGGACTGCAGGTTCATCGAATAGGCATCTTCCTTGGTGTATAGGCTGCTGTTGATGGCCTTTCCAGTGGTGACTAAGCGAATAGATGAGCGCCTAGTCAGACTTGCATGCATGCGTAAACTGGCTGCTGCAACTGAGAAAACTTGCAATGTGACATCTGAAGCATTTGACATGAGATCGCTTTAATCGCTCCTACCACCAAACCGCATTACTGGGCAAGCTCTGTTGAAATCCAGACAAGCAGACATTGTCCAACAGCAGGCATTAGTAACGGCAATACTTTCCCCCAATCGAACTGAGCAGGACATGGGCCCACAAGCATTTCGCAGTGACCGATGCAGACTGCCATCACATGCACTGAATTCCATTCCCTCTGTTTTCACTAAGCAGTCTAGATGCCATGACTGGCCCTACACTGAGCGCTGCATGGCCACTGTCGGTGTCTAGCGTTTTTTGCAGCATTTCTGGCAGAAAGTTGTGGAAATTTTGTACAAGTTTGTATCGAACAATCCTGTGCAAGGGTCAATCATCTATGGCAAAGATTTGTTATACCCTTGCTGCAAAGGACCCTCACTTTGCACAGCTTAAGAAGGGTATGGGTCTGTCGTGTTTAAGCTTACTCTTGGTCGAGGTCACACTTGACACGAAGGGACAAAGGATTACAGAGATATGAGAAGAAAATGCACATTGTATTGAGAAAAAGAAGCTCAATGAAACAGAAAAAAAGCACAGTGTGCCATGCAGCCATACCTTCGGAGAATATTGAGATTCGTCCACCTGAGCAACAACGATTGAAAGTGGTAGAAGTACTAAATGTGGTGGAAGGACCTGAAGTATTAAAAGCATTGGTACTATCAGACATATGAGGAGTGTTAGAAGTATAAGAACTGTGAGAATTTTTAGAATCGTAAGCTGGCATTGCAGCAAGTGGTGGAAATTAGCGACAGGATTGGTAGTCTTTCAGTGCATCAGGAGCCAGGCCCCACACCTTGCAGCTCTCGCAGTTTGTTTCAAGCTCATGCTAGTTTCTTGGATGCATGTTGCTGGTGTGCCTGGTCAGTTTTGGTTGCAGGTTACTCATGCCATCTGTGTTGGTGTGTGTTGCAAAGAACGCCATCGTCAGGCACTGCAGCTACCACCACAGCTACCGCAGATGGTGGCATCAACCTCCAAGAAGGTCACCAGAATCAAGCACAATCTGCCTTCCCCACCTTCCAGTGGAACTCTGACTCATGTGCAGGACGGAGCCCTGCCTCCAGATGGTCAGTCCATGGCACCACCTTGGAAGGATGCATCCCGGTCTCAAGACAATCCAGGTTTGGCCCCAGAATCGCAGAGCGTTGAACATTCAAGTGCTGGCACTGTGAACGAGGCACTCCAGCTGGAGTTTGCCTTTGGTGAATCAGCGAGAGCCCCTGATCATTATTCTGAAGATGGGAGCGCGGCCCAGGCACCTGAGATTCAGGCATGGGCAAAACCCTCTGATGGATATGCCAAAGCTGAGACAACTACTGCGGGGACCGGTCCGGCAGGTAGTGCAGAGTCCCCCGAATCCAGCAGCTTGGAGGTGGGTCTGTCCCCCGAAGCTGACACACAGGACGACGGCGAGTCATCTGACCCGACAGATGGCGAGTCATATGACCTGGGATACGACCAGAGTTACACAAGCGTGGGAGTCACGAAGACGGAAGGCTTTTTCCACATTCTTCCTAATTCCGTGTTTGGAGATTCGCAGAAGTATTTCTGGAAGCCCTTCCCTGAAGTGAGCCGCACGCCTGCATGCTTTGTGGAAGCGCTTGAAGCCCATCCGAGCAGAGTTCAGGACCCGGCGGACGCAAGTTTCCTTGTGGTGCCGATGTACCGCATTGCACACGTCCTAAACAATGGGAATTGGTCTGATATTGCCACTGTCTTGACTGATCTGAGGCGCAACCTGAACAGCTCTCGATCGTACATTAACTATGGTGGAGCACGCCATGTGTTTGTGTACCCACAAAGCACTTCTAAGAGCTTGATGGCTTTACTGCAAGCCACCCTGGATGTGGACCTCTATTCTTTCTGGGCTGCACCTGGGAGACGGCCAAGGAAGAACTGGAGGTGCCCTCATAGGTGAGTCTGAGCCACCGGCGCAAACTGGACTCAGCCCAGACTTGTGGCGGCACGGAAGTCGCTGACAGGCACTGCACTGTTAAAACAGATACTTGCTGTTGCTCATCACGACTGTTATGGATTCGGCGCTGCCAAATCGACAACGTTTGGGTTGACTTTGCTCCATTCAGAAAGGACACTGTGAGGGAACTTGCCCCTTTGATCAGCCGTGGGATATGTGCAGATCAAGCCACAGAAGATTCCCAACAGAGGCATATGAATACAAGCCGCTCTTAATGTGTCTGTGTTGACAGCACCCCTTGTTGCTTGGACATGATGGAATTTGGACCAGTCAAGCATTGGCACTGTGCTGTGGATGTATAGTGCCATCCACTTACCTGCTTAGGTTCTTCAGAGCTAATTTTCTGCTACAGGTTTCCTAGACAATAACAGGCCTTTTGGTATATGGTAGGATCATGGAGGCAGTTTCATGGGGATTATATTCGGCAGCAGACATCACCCAGTATCGCTTGATGAGTGCGAGCACAGTGGTGTGTCAGTTGTCAACTGCCGGGGCACTCTGAAGCATGTGTTCAGGTCCCATGGTCCCATGGTACCAGGTCCCATCAAGCCATAACCTAAACTTCGCTTGTTGTGACAATGGTACTGCCTTGGTACGGATTCAAAGTATATGGCATGGTAGGTCATTCACTGGTCGCCTCCACAGATAGGTCCGTAGGAAACCAAAACGTCCGTAAGAAATCACACTTGTTTGAGCAATGCGCATGTGGTTTGGCTCACAAATTGAATCACACGCAACCCGTCAAGTGGTGGCTTTTCCACAGACTTCAACGATGCTGGCTACCTGCATCGTGCTGCATGGGGCTGAGCTAGTCATGTATGTCCCTGTCAGCATGTTCAATATGGTGACAAAAACAATGGCAGGGAAACAGAGCAAATAGCGTCACGGAACTGTGAGCTGGGCAACTTAGCATGTTTGGGCTGTTGTGCTCGATGTGAGGGCACACTGAACTTGCGCAGCATTATTTTGTGTTGTTCACCGTCGACCATTCCCTGAGCGCTGTGTGGTTTTCATGCAGATTTGTGCCCATATCAGTATCAAAGGAGGATGCCGATTGTGAGTCCACTGGACGTGCTCTGTCTGCGCTGGCCAAGACGACAGGAGAGGACAAGACCTATCTGCAGCTGTGTGATGATGGGTCGTTTTGGTGCAAAAGGGACGTTGAAGCAATGCTGGGTGAAGTACTGTTGAGAGTGCAGGGCAGGGAGGTCTGGGAGTGCCATGGGCTGTCATTACCCACAAGCATTGCACATGACAGATTTCTGTCAAACCGCGACTTGAACAGAATGAGGGCGCACACCTTCATTGATGAACAGCACCAAACGTTGTCGTGTTTCATGCCCAAGTGTGCGAGCACAGTGCTGAAGATGATGCAGAAGCGGCAGACGGGTGTGGACAGCTGGCAGGCGACTGACGAGAAAGGCCGGGCACAAGGCTTGGTTCACTTTGCAGCGGATGCATCGACTGAGGAATACCATGCCATCGTCGACGATCCTCGTTGGGTGAAATTCGCTGTGGTGAGGGACCCTGTCATCAGGTGCCTGTCCGGCTACCTGCACAAAATAGTGCAATTGAAACAAAACTACTATGTGCACTGGAAAGGCAAGGGCAGGCCGACCTTCGAGGAGTTTGTGGATATCCTGTTTGCCTACCCTGCCATCAGGGGGAACCACCATTTCTTGGAGCAGTCAGCCATGTGCGGCCACAGGGTCGTGCACTACAACTTCATCGCGCACGTTGAGACGCTGCACGATGACTACAAGGAGCTGTTTGGACGCCTGGGGCTCTGGCAATCCATCGGCGAGTCAGGCTGGGGTGATGATGGCACCCAGTCCTTCTTGCAGGCGTTCCAGCCTTCGGCAAATCATCCCAGCCAGTTGGAGTCGAGCACAGGGGACGCTGCCGTGGCGGCGCACTACACAATGGACATGTTGGAAAAGGTGTACCTCATGTACAGGGAGGACTTTGACA
Source organism: Ostreobium quekettii (assembly GCA_905146915.1). Classification (NCBI taxonomy): domain Eukaryota; kingdom Viridiplantae; phylum Chlorophyta; class Ulvophyceae; order Bryopsidales; family Ostreobiaceae; genus Ostreobium; species Ostreobium quekettii. Next base: position 6,427 of record CAJHUC010000707.1, on the reverse strand, counting down.
GGTTTGGGTACTCGATCGACAAGTGGCGGCGCTTGGTAGCCCACAACGGAGCAAACCAATAAACGGCAATGGTCCAAATAAGCGGCGAACGCATTGCGGCCTCTTGAAGCCAGGTCAGGTGAACTTGCCAGGTCGACTAGTTACACTTTGTTTTGGGACCGCGATCTTGTAATTTTTCGTTTGTGAGGGTCATGGCATTCTTCTGGCGTGAAGTCCAGGACCGGCTGCCCACCGCTGCCAAATGCTTGCTTGCCGAGATTGTGCACAAACGACCACTGCGGCGAATGGTGGGCTCGGACATGCGCTGTTGACTGCGTGCCCCACACTCAACATGGCTGCCACCACACATGTCCGTCATGCCGTGGGAAGTGCAAAGGCTGCGTGCTATTTACTGGACTCGCTAAACTGCAACAGAAGTGTGCAAACAGTGGGCAAATGCCCTTCCACATCAGTTGGGCTTGTTTCTACCAGTGTCTGCAGGTGTTCTCTTTTCGAGTGGCATTTAGCCCTGTGGCGAGTCTCTGTCTGTTGTGAGATTTTAGTGTCACGTATGCCTGCACATATACAGGCAATGTTTGTAAACGAATTCACCAAACTCTGCAAGTGCTGTTTTCAGGATAGAGAGGAGCTCGACCACCGCAAAATCGGGGTGGTCATGAGTACGCCCAGCAGAGCTGTCGTTTGCACCCACGATAATACAGCGCATGTACTAGTGCGACAATTCATTTTGTACCATAATGGAGCTGTCGTTCGTGGAGCTCGGCTACTTGTCTGCCACAAAAAGTGGGAGGCATGTTCAGTGAACCAACCGCGACAGTACCCACCCACTCCACTCATCCTTGAAATATTCCGGCCTGACTGCCCTACAGCGGGCACGCTAGGACTCCCAAAACGCCGTCATCAATTACGCTTCAGTTTGCAGGCAGCATTAGTACCCCCCAGAGCCCAGAAATCAGCCCACTGGGCCAATCTTCCGAGATTGGCAAATCAACTGCACCTGCGGTTGTGCACCCAATCACCTCCAGCATTGTGCTGTGCACAGCAAGGCGTCCCGAAAAACGCCGATGCAACAACGCCTTCAGTTTTTGATGCTCGGACACCAGGTACCGCGCCCTTGAGCTCCTGAGGATGGCTTGCAACAAGTGGGAGTGATCTGCTCTTGTTTTCATCCGGCCTCAGACGTCTCGGCACGTCACAAACAGCCTCCTGCGGCCTGTCTGATAAATCGTGTGGAAGCAGTAATATAAAATATGCAGCATGCTAATGCCAAATCTCCGAACAAATGTCCTGCAGGGCCCTGAACCGCAGTATTGAAACAGATGTCAAATGCGGTGGGCACAGGCCCTCTTGTACGCCCTCCTTTCTTTTTCCAAATTCTCCATCCCAAATTTCTGGGGCCCCTGCCAATCCAAACCGCCCACTTGGGCCACAGGACACGTCTGAGGCAGCCGCGAACGCGCTCAAGGGCCCATTCCACTATGCGAAAAAAAGCGGTTTGTATCAATATCTTTTTACATATATGTCGGGTTTCACGATGGACCTTTTGCGGCCCGGCCTTCGTCAGCGTCTCCGAGTGGCATCTCTCGACTTGATTAGGCTATGAACAGGGTTCTGGACTGCGTGCACCGATGGACGCAGATCCAACATAACACTAGTAAGAAATCGGCCAAGGTGCATGATCTGACAAATCCTGTACCTATCTGTACAATTCTACACCGATGTAGAATTAGCCAAACTCCTAGCAAAAAATCGGCCATTTTACGAGGTATCGCGTAAAATAGCCGATTTTTTACTAGTGCAACCGGCCACACGCCATTGGCATTACCTGTGCCTAATGGGAGCAAATCCTTTGGAATGTTGCTTGCGGAGACAATTGATGCGACACTGGCATCGAATGGAGGAGGTCCCCATTCTCGCGTACATGGAGCCATCTTCAAATCTGGATCTCAACAATTTTCAGCCTATCCTTGATCATAGTATGGATGCACCATGGCATTTTTTCACCGATGTTGGCCTTGTTTCAATTCCACGCAAGATACATCAGCTGACGAGTAATCTTTTCAACGTATCTACAAAAATGATGACATTGCGGACATTTTCTCAAGCCAATTTGGGAGGATGCAGCGATGCCACAGATTCATCCAGCCACGGATACCAAAAAGCTGTCGTCCTAGTAACTAATACTTCTTCCATCCCAAAAAGAATGGAGGCTATCAAAAATGGCAAAATCAACGTTAAATTTTGTCCCAAAGTACAATATGATATTAAAAATAGAATGGCCAGGTGCAAACCTTTAGGAACCACCCTCATCTACCACGGAAAATGAATCTTGGGCAGTTTCATCAGGCCTCAAAAAGGGGGCTGCATCACCAACTTGCACTTGACAGCGACCTCCGACACGTCCTCCCCTTGTTCTGCTCTTGTTCCTTGCCAATGTGGGACAACTTCAAGTTTCTGCCGCCTTCTGCCTCAAGTATATACTTGAGGCAGAAGGCGGCAGAAACACACTAGTACGCATACGACAGAAACACACTAGTACGCATACGACAGAAACACACTAGTACGCATACGACAGAAACACACTAGTACGCATACGACAGAAACATACTAGTATGCATTCGACAACAGCGAGCAAGGAGCGCCACAGATGCTCCATGGTCAAGTGCCATTTCTGACCCACCTTGAGACTTGCACAACAATTGTTCCTACATGCCCGTGTTTGATATGTCACATCTCCCTCAGTACATAGCCGTTTGATCTAAAAATCTGGTTGGTCAAACACAAAATTAATATCTGGCTGGTCAACACAAAGATTAGTATCTGGTCAAGTTTTGAGCGTTATTGGATATGTCTTGACAAGCTCAGTATTTACGACAAAAAAAATGATCGCTTCCACGATTTTATTTGTAGAAATATTTTTCGCGTGTAGACAGGTGTGAAATACGTAAATGCAGCCACAACTACCCGCCCGTGTACATTGAGCCTGTGCTGCCTGGTCAACCAGAGACCCACGGTCCCCTGCGCTCGCCGTGGAGCGCAAGGGGATGTATTGGCCACCCGCCAGGTACTTTACGAACTCTAAGTGACGAGGGCGAGGTGGACGCTATGTTGCAGGTGCTCGCGTGGACAGGGAACTGATCATTGTACACGACTGCGTCACGCAACCGGGGTGTCCACAAGAACTATGAAAATACGTAAACACAGCGATAAAAACGTCCCCTTTTTTTTACCTTCTGTATGTGAACACGTATGCTCAGAAACATAAACGCAAAAACCAAGCATTTTGATGGGTTTTCCAAAGGCGCATGTCGTAATGGCCATTCTTTTTGGGACAGAGGAAATATCTTTGGGGACATTTTTCCCACGGTTTCATTGTGAACTAACTTTCGTGCAAAATGTCGGTAAGGGGGTCATGGAAAACAACAGAACATGCATCCTCTTCTCTTTTTGTGCACTCAGGAATGGCGAAGTTGCGCACAAATTTTCTTGTTATTTGACGGCCAATCTTGAGCACAACCGTTTTGCCCAAAAAAACACATAATAGTGATGTTGTGCACAATGCAGCCTTTCGGACCTTATTGACATTTTGCACGAAAGGTTGTTTGTGGTTGTAAAGGAAAACACTATGCCCAATTTGATGCGCTTAGCATCAATTTAGTGAAAGAGGGGGGGGTGGGGGTGGGGGGTATACCTGTGATGCTAAGAGATCATATAATTGACCCAAAGTCGACATAAGATGGTAAGACACACAAAAACGTTGGTAATTAGCGCCAAACAGTTCACTACTTGCTCCAAAACCTCCATCAAGCATTCAATCGTGAATTAGATCTCTAGGATACCTCAATAGGCAGCCACCAAGGCATCCCCAATAAGTGGCAATGGCATTTATCATCCCGTTTTCCAGCTTGATATAATTTTTGCAATTTTGGCTTTTCGTGCTCCTTAAAGACACCTTGATATTGCCTATAGCCATTACGTAATGCTGCTCAGCCATCTTGGCATCGAAATAAGGATTGACGCTAAGGAGAGGTGGGCATGGGTGGGGGATGATAAGATTTGTTATAGATCAAAGAAAACATGTCATGCAATTGGCATCCGAAGCAAATGAATGTGAGGCTCTTTTCCATGCTACAAAAGATGATATAGAGCCTCCCTAGTGGGAAGAATCACACAATATATGCACCATGAAGAGCGAAAAAGAGGGGGCTGAAAGATGAAAGAGGGGGCTGTATGACCACGCAAGAATGTTGAGAGACTCTGTTACCCCTTGTGAGACTCAACTAAGATAAAACTAATGAGCGACACGGGACTCCTATCCCCCATTTAATCGTAGCAGAAAAGAAGGCAAGGGGGGTCAATCCGAGAGCAGCTGGAAGCCACTTTGAGTCATAGGTATCTACAGGGGGCTGTGGACCTATCTAGGCTCCGTCAGGTTAAGCCCAACGAGCGACACTAGATTCCCGCCCCCTACTGGGAGCCGTGGGAAGCCACTTTGAGCCATAGAGATCACAACATGCCACTTGGAGTTGAAGGATGCCAAGATCTGCACACCACCTCTGAAGGCCCTGGAGCTTCGCCGGACATCCGGAAACTAGAGGTGGCCACCCAGATCCGTTAATAGCGGACAAAGGTTAATTTCCGTTAAATTTCCGTTAATTAACGGAAAATAACGAAAAAAGACAAAAATTAACCAAAAATTAGCGGATTTTTGGATTTTTAGGGGATTTTTGGGTTTTTTTCATACTTATAGTTTATGGAATTCGCTATTAGAGAGTATGTTTGTATTTTATTTCAACCTATGCATACTAGATTTTCAACTAGCCGCAGTTGTTGTGATTTTTTGGGCTTTTTTTTCGATGTTTTTGGATTTTTTTTCGTTTTTTCTGAATTTTTCTCCCTTTTTCTTTAACGAAATTTAACGGACAGCTGATAAAAATTAACGAACCGGATTTAATGGACCGGATGGCACCCTTGAGTGGCCACCTCTACCGGAAACTTGCTAGGCGTTGATGCAATATTGATAGGCTCTTCCATCAACACCGGTCTTCAGAGCTCATGTGTGTAGAGCGGCGTTGATAAATGTTGCATCAAGGGTCCTACAACAATGTTGCATCAATGCCAGGATTGATGGAGTGTTGCCATCAACGGTTGTTGGCGGGGTTTTGCTCTAACGTTGCAGCGATATGCGTTGACAGCGCCATTGCGGCAGGACGCTTTCTTGGCGCACACTATCAATGCCATACTTTGCTGTGTGGGCGGTTGGGGTGTGGTGGGGTGCGGGGTGTGTGGGTCGGTGGGGTGTCGGAAGCGGCTCGTTTGCATGTAAGCTTACAATTGGTTGTGGAGTAGTCCGTGTACGCGTGTGCATGTAAAGATTGTTTCAGGGTTGGAGGCCACATTTGGTTGTGTGTGTGGGTAGGTAGAGAATGTCACCGCTGTCGCTCAGGCTGCAATGCGATCGCCGGGGCATGCAGACCACAACAAAGTTAGTAGCCACCACACAAATAGTCTGTCACCTGCAACACAACCGTGCACACACTCGGTGCCCCTGCAACGCAACACGCATGATCCGTCGCTCGTGATCTTTCGCTCGCGGGTTGTGTAATGCACCTTGCACGCACGCCCAGCCAAGACACGCCATGAGCATGGCCTTCGGCCACCTCCCACAAATTTCGATCTGGAGATGCCGCCGCCTGGGAGATGGCAAGAACCGGCGAGGGCGCCGCCGCTGCACCCCACTCCATACGACACGGCCCTCTGCACAAGAGGAGCCCCTCCCCACACGGCGAGCACTGCACTGCCCCGCCGCTGCCACTTGCGGGTCACAGGGGGGGCTCAAGAACAATGTGCCTGGAGATCTCAATCATGGCCCTCAAAATTCAAACGGTTGAGCATTTCCCTGATGACAAATCTGGAGGCAAGGCACCGCCCGCGAGGTTGGCGTTTGACACAACTCGTTGGTGCTATTACGAATAGGATCTGGGTGTGGGGTTCCTGCCCTCTTTGAGCCGCGGACCCGCCTCGCCGGGCACCTAGGTCCTTACAGGGCACCTAGGCGGGACCACCCCTCCTACTCCCGTATCCTAACATGGATAAAGGTTACATTGGGTGAAGAATAGTACGTGCCTTGGGCAGGGCGTCCCCCACACCAAGGGCCATTAGTAGGACGTCTCCCACATCAGGCTGGTGCGTGTAACATTCGTCCCCCTCAAGGAGAGGGGCGTCCTCGTCCCAGTATAAGGGAATACGGGAGCAGAAACATTGTATGTATGTTGGTGGAACTGGCTGTGCGATTTGCCACATGCCCAATTAACAATACACAACACACAAAACAGTTTTGGATGAAGAGAAAGAGTGGTTGTTTTACATGACCGTCCCGGCCTTTACAACCCTCATTAAAACTCTTCCTCAGCCAAGTGGCTGGAAA
>CAJHUC010000706.1:126286-138481 GCA_905146915.1 Ostreobium quekettii | reverse complement strand
AGCGGATGGGGTGCGCGGCTTCCGGTCCGTTGGAAAATATCCGTTAACGCCAAAGCGGAATCCGCAGAGTCCGCTGACTGGCACCAGCCGTCCGCTGCCATCCGTGCCACGTCAGCAAGAGAGAGAGCGGGGTCCGCTAAATTAACGGATATTTAACGGACGGCACCCTCGTCCGTTATTAACGGATCCGGGTGGCCACCTCTACACGAAAGGATACTGTGAACAGTGCTAAACTTCTGACAGCACCTATGGATGTGCGAAAGAATGTGGCACCAATCGTTCAAGTTCCTAAATTGAAACAGTTGCAAACAACTATCAATTATGTGATGAAAATTCATCAAAAGAGTGCACAGCCTAAGGAAACCCGAAAGGGTCTGCATAGTGAAGTGGATCATTCTGATCGCATGTTGAATCTTGTGCACTTCAAACATATTCAATCTTTGGTTTCCCACCAGTTTACACTAGACGCCTATTCTAACCCGAAGGGGGATAATGCGTTGTGTGCACGATATTGCTCAAGAGATGCGAGTTTCTTAACGAAACCGTTATCTCATGAATTCGTGTGGATTAATCCAACTTTTAAGAATGCTGGTCTATTCTTAGACCACTACTTTGCTGAGCGAGCAAAGGCCCCGCAACATGTGGGGGCGTGCATTCTTTTACATGCATGGCGGGAATTCCTCGACGATCCTAGGTTGCGCCAAATGCACATGCTAATACATTACCCAAAAAGTACCCAGTTGTTCACCCAACCGTGTGAGGATCGTCCGGGTTGCAAGGAAATGCCTGGCATTCCTTGGCCGGTCAATGTGTTCTATCAACCCCCGGAGGGGCCATCGGGACAACGCATTAGCGGGATTTCTCAAGACCACCCTCGGTTAACCTTTACCGGTCAAGTAGGGTACCAACCCGCGACTATCCTCTTTGATGCGGGGGTGACCGGTACGGCCTACATCAACCCGACGTGTTGTCGACGTTTAGGCCTCACCCTTAAACAACCACATGTGGTATCTAATAGGCAGCTTCGTCGCATTAACCACCTTCAGTGGTTGGCACGAACTACTCGTCACATCGTCGATCCTACGGAGTTCTCCACACCTCCCCGTGTGGACTCCGCTCTGCCGGAGACTGAAGTTCTCCTGACCGACGGATCTTCACTCCCTCCCTTAGGCATGGTTGAGGTACTTTTAACCATTCAAGGGTATAAGGACACTGTCCGCTGTGTGGTCATTGACCTCTCTGACGACTATGACGTCATTCTTAGCGACAACTGGCTCTATGAGCATGCCGGTGTCATTGATTATCGTCGTGGACATATCCAGGTGGTTTCCCGTGGCCGCGAGTTTACCCTTCGTAGTTTTCCATGGTCCACCCTTTCCCCGCCTTTGCCTGCGCATCGGTTGGGTCATTTGTGCTCATTGGGTTATGCTCGTCAAGCCTATCAACGGGGATCTCCTCTCCGTTTGGTTTTGGTTCGCCGGGTCAGTGATCTCCCTGAGGGGGACGCACAAGGCCCTCCAGCCATCACATGTCGAAAGACCATTTTGCATGCTATGAACCCAGCACAAATCACATCCCTCTTAGAGGAGTACAAGGACCTTTTTCCTGAGGAACTCCCTGAGGGCCTTCCCCTGGATCGCGGAGTTGCTTTGACCATTCCGCTTGAGGAAGGTACCAAACCAGTAAAGCGACCAGCCTTCCGGTATAGTCCAAAAGAAATGGACGAGATCCAATCGCAGGTCGATTACCTGTTGAGAAAAGGTCTCATTACGGAGAGCAGTAGCCCTTTTGGGGGCCCAGTACTCTTTGTGCCGAAGCCAGATGGCAGTCTCCGAATGTGCATCGACTATCAAGCATTAAATAAAGCCACTATTAAGAATAAGTGGCCGATCCCTCGGATAGACACCCTTTTGGATCAGCTGCAAGGAACCAAGATTTTCTCGGCTATAGACTTGCAGCAAGGGTACTATCAACTTCGAATTGATAAGGCAGATTGTGCCAAAACGGCTTTTGTGACGCCGTTGGGTCTTTACGAGTTCAAGATACTCCCTTTTGGACTCGCGAATGCCCCAGCAATATTCCTGCAGACGATGCACCATATATTTGGTGATCAAATTGGCAAACACGTTCTAGTTTACCTGGACGACATCTTGGTGTTTAGCCAAACTGCTGAAGAACATTTTAAACACCTTCGTCAGGTGTTAGAAGTGCTACGACAACAGAAATTGTATTGTCGTATGCACAAGTGTCAGTTCGACAAGGAGGAAATCTCCTATTTGGGATATATTGTGTCTCAAGAGGGAATTTGCCCAGATCCCAAAGGGATCGAGAAGGTGAAGAATTGGCCTATACCATAGTGCGTGAAGCACGTACAGCAGTTCCTCGGGCTCGAAGATGGCTACTCCCTTGACGGACTTGACCAAACAGAATGGCAAGTGGGAGTGGACGACAAAATGTCAAGAGACATTTGAGCACATAAAGGAGTGTTTAACCACAGCTCCATTGCTCAAGATGCCAGAACCTGAGAGACACTTTGAGGTCATAGCAGACACATCTCAAACTGCCGTGGGAGCAGTCCTGATGCAGGATAATCATCCAATCTGCTATGCAAGTAGAAAATTCCTCCCAGCGGAATTGAACTATAGCGTGACAGACCAAGAAGCTTTAGCTTCGGTTCACGCTGTCCAGTTATGGAGGTGTTACCTTGAGGTCACATGCTTCAAGCTGGTAATGGACCATTGTCCGTTGACTTACCTTAAGTCATAACCACAACTGAGCCGGAGACAGGCCAGGTGGTCAGAGACCTTACAACAGTTTGACTTTGACTGGGAATATCGCCCAGGGCAAAAGGATGTGGCTGATCCACTCTCTCACATTCCTCCATCCCCTGATGAGCAGGAGGCCAGGATGAAAATCAACTGGTTGTTTGTGGCTTAAGAGTAATTTGCAAGCGGGGAAAAACGAAAAAGTCGAATGAGATGGTAGAGGCAGAGAATCTCGTCTCCAGGATCTGCCAGACTTATAGCTAGGATCCCCAGCTTGAGTCTGTTAAACAACAGCAGGAAATGCGTTGTGCAGGCGGTATATGGCTGCGAGGCAAGCAGGTATATATACCGAACAGTCTGCGGACTGAGATCTGCCAGTTGGCTCATGACCATCCAAGTGCAGGACACTTCGGTCAAGCCAAAATACTGGACTTGGTCCAGCGGTATTACTGGTGGCCAGGAATGAGACAAGAAGTATAACTACATGTTGATACTTGCCTGGTTTATCAATAGGCTAAGTATTCTCGTCAAAAGACCCCAGGCTTGTTACAGCCTCAAGGCATTCCTGAGGAGCCATGGACTGAACTGTCCATGGACTTCATTACTCAACTGCCAAAAACTAAGGGAGGTCATGATGCTATCGTCGTGTTCGTCAATAGACTGACCAAAATAGTCCGCCTCGCAGCCATGACCACTGAGCTCTCCGCGGAAGGAGCAGCCGATCTGTTGGTGCAAAATGTGATAAGGCACCACGGTCTCCCCTCTCAGATAGTGTCCGACAGAGACGTTCAGTTCACTTCCAGGTTTTACCGATACCTGGCTGAGAGGTGGAAAATACAGCTCAACATGAGCACTGCATACCATCCACAGACGGATGGCCAGACCGAAGTCATGAATCGAGTTCTGGAGGATTACTTACACAACTATACGCATTCTGACCATAACGTATGGGATGAACTATTAGCCATGGTCGAGTTTGCAATGAACCACTCGAAAAACAGTTCTACCCAGGAGACCCCGTTCTATTTAAACTACGGTCAACACCCAAAGAGTCCCTTAGTTCTTGGGGTGCAAATTCGGAAGCCTTTAAAAGGCTATGACAATCCGAATGCCCGCGGCTTGGCAATGGCCATTGGTAGGGCACAGCAGCCTTATTTGAGGCATACTGGTACACCCCTCATGGAGGGATTACCAGCAGTGACACGATTTGATCACCATGTCCAATCAGCGCTGAAAGAGGCCAGGGCATGCTTAGAAAAAGCATGAGATAGGCAGTCAAAGCATGCTGACCGCCATAGGAGGGATGTGCCATTTAATAAAGGAGATGACATCCTCCTTTTGACACAACATATCACCCTCAAACACCCTGGAACTCAGAAGTTATTACTAAGGTGGATTGGGCCCTTCACCATCCTCAACCAGATAGGTTCTGTCGCATATCGACTGGAACTACCGGAAAGCATGCACAAGATATATCCAATATTTTATGTATCAAAGATTAAGCCTTACAAGGCAAGTGGCAGAGTACAGCCACCACCAATTTCTATCAAAATTGAAGGAGAACTGGAATATGAAGTGGAACGCATCTTGGATAAGAGGATTAAAAAGCGTGGCCGATGGCAGGAATCCATAGAGTACATTGTCAAATGGCTGGGTTATGGTCATGAACACAACAACTGGGAATCAGCAAAGGCAGTTGCAAATGCACAGGAACTGGTTCAAGCATTTGAGAATGGAAGAACTCCTATTGTGCATGTGTAAACTGACCGCAGTACAAAAAGTACATGATGAAATGAACTCAAGTGCAAATGTGCATGTGACAGGTCCTGCTGAAATGGGCCCAGAAGCACACCAGTTATACTGGTCCCCGCTCACACACGTTGTTTGGACATATGAATGCCATGTCCCTTGCAATTTTGAGCGGGGAGAGGGTGGATCATGATGGCCCTCTTATCAACCCCCCGAGAGCCCTAACTCATGTGCGTCCGAGGGCACAGCGACAGCAGTAGCACCCTCGGGGAGGCCGGGGTTGGATAGCCAGTGGAGGCCGGGGCCAAGCAGAATGACCTGAGTGATTTGATTTTTCAGCAGTGGGCACAGGCCAGAAGGCCAGGCACTAAACATTCCAGCCTGTGGGCTAAAGGAAGAGTTTTAATGAGGGTTGTAGGGAGGCCGACAGGTTATGTAACAACCACTCTTTCTCTTCATCACAATTGCATTGCAACCCCACGAATTGGGCATGCGGCAAATTGCACAGCCAGTTGTGGCGTATACAATTATGTTTCTATTCCCGTATTCACTTTATGGGACAAGGGCGCCCCTCTCCCTGAGGGGGACGAATGTTACGTGCAGCGGCCTGATGTAGGGGATGCCTTACTAACGGCCCTTGGTGTGGGAGGCGCCCTGCCCAAGATAACTAATCCTCAACCCACCGTAACCGCTCTAGGTATTAGGATACGGGAGTAGGAGTGGTGGTCCTGCCTAGGTCCCCGTAAGGACCTTGGTGCCCGGCGAGGCGGGTCCGCGGCTCAAAGAGGGTAGGAGCCCCACACCCACAACCTTTTTGTATCACCATCCGTGTACTCTGGCAGACCTCATCTGCGATAGTGACTCCACTCTGCTTGAGGGAGTTAACCAGTTTGTCGAGCGGATGAAGAGGAATTTCTTGACGGCCGTCAAATTCTTGAACATGGCTCAAGATCGTATGAAGATGCAGGCCGACCAGAAGAAAAGGGAACAAAGGTTCAGTAGTGGGGATCAGGTACTGCTCTCGATAGAGCTTTTGAACTTGAAGAATGCACTGATCCGCAAGCTGAAGAAAAAGTTCGTTGGGCCATTCTTTATTGTCCGTCCGGTGAGACAAGTGGTCTACAAGCTTGAACTCCCCTAAACATGGAAGATTCACAATATTTTCCACACCAACTTGTTGCGTCCTTTCAGAACTAGTTCATGGATGCAACCCACTATGTTTGGTCTGGTAAAGGAGTTGGAGCCTGAGGATGACGAACCATATGGCATCAAGAAATTGTTGCATTGGCGGTGGGCCGGCACCAGTACCAGGAGGCACAAGGAGGATTTGGTCCTTTGGAAGGACTATTGGATTAACGATGCCTCTTGGATTCCAGAGGACAACTTTGCCTACCCAGAGGAGTTAAAGAAAATGATCAAGAGAGACAAACCAACAGAGGATAATTAGGTCCACTAGTTAGCTTAAGGTTAGCTTGAGGGCAAAACTACCCCCGGGGGGAGTACTGTAGTGTAAAGCACAGGGGGTAGTATGTTTCTCTGGTACTTAGGTTCTTGGGAAGTTAAAGTACAGTGAACATTGTGATAGAACAATCTCATGTGAAAGTAAGCTTCATTAGAAGCTCATAGGTTCTTGAACCATCTCCATTGCGTTAGCGGTAGAGGAGTTACTGATAGATACATTACCAGTACTTTAGACCCGCTCTGCCGGACCGTATTGGGGGATGAGATACTATCATCAGGCCCAACGGCCGCATTGTCATATGATCTAGGTAGAGGCCACCCCCTCAAAAGGGCGACCTCCTGTCATACCGTAATTTCGTTCTCTCACCCACTCTGCATACCCAGCGGCTGCACCCGCAAGCCGCACGGCGCCGCGCACCCACTGCGGGTACGGCCGCCCCGCGCCCGGCCACCTGCAGGCCTAGGCCCACACTGCATAACCCGAAGGAGCGAGCGCCCCGGCAAAGCCCGCCAGTCATCCAGTGGAGGAGGCCCATCTTAGCCAAATAGGGCGCCACGGCGGGTGCATCGCCTGCAACGAACCGAAAACCATGCCATTGCACCTGTCAAGCAAACTATTACAATTGCTGATAATGCTCGAGTATACTAGAATATAATGGGAAAATTGCATGGAATTCCTCGCTGCATAGTGAGTGACAGAGACTCCCGCTTTGTGTCCAAGTTCTAGCGGGAGTTGTGGAACATTCTAAGAGATACTTTGAGGATGTCCAATGCCTACCACCCTCAGACGGGTGATTAAACTAAGGAAATGAACAAGGTGGTAGAGATGGTGCTATGTTGTATACTGCATGCTGGGCAGAAATGTTCAACCTGGGAGCGGCTGTTGTCCACCGTGGAGTTTGTCATCAACAACAATCCAACACAGGCCACTGAGTACACGCCATTCTATCTGAATTATGGTTTCTATCCGTGTACTCTAATGGACCTTGGGCATGATAGTGACTCCACCTTGATCAAAGGAGTTAACCAATTTGTAGAGGGGATGAAAAGGAACTTCTCTGCAGCGGTTCAATTTTTGCATCGGGCTCATGACAGAATGAGGATGCAAGCCGACCAGAAGAGAAGGGAACAAAGGTTTAGTAATGGAGATCAGGTGTTGCTCTCAACAGAGCTCTTGAATATGAAGAATGCACAGATTTGGAAGCTGAAGAAGCGGTCCAGTGGGCCATTCTTCATTGTCCATCGGGTGGGACAAGTGGCCTACGAGCTCGACTTACCAGAAAAGTGGAAGATCCACAATGTCTTCTACGTCAGCTTGCTGCACCCGTTTAGGATGAGTACTTGGGTGCAGCCCACTACATTTGGTCAGATGGAGGAGTTGGAGTCCAAGGAGGATGAGCCGTATGAGGTCGAGAAGTGACCGTGTTGGCAATGGACCGGCCCCAGTTCCAAGAGGCAAAAGAAGTTTTTGGTGTTGTGGAAAGACTATTTGCTCGATGATGCCTCTTGGATGCCAGAAGAGAATTTCACTTACCCAGAGGAACTAAAGAAGATGATTGAGAGGGACAAACCAGTAGAGGGTAATTAGTTCCATTAGTTAGTTTAAGGTTTTGAGGGCAAAACTACCCCCAGGGGGAAGTATTGTGGTGTAAACTATAGGGGGTAATTAATGTTTCTCTAAATAGGATCTGGGAAATGGAATGTATAGTGATTGAATTATCTCATGGGAAAGTAGACTTTGTTAGGAGTCCATAGGTTCTTGAACCGACCCGATTGGCTTAGCGTTTGAGGAGATATGGTTAGTTGAAATTCTAATACTTAGGGGCCACTCCTTGACCGTATTGGGGGATGAGATACTATCGTTGGACATGATAGTATCATGTACTATCGCTGGACATGATAGTATCATAACATATTGTATCATGATGATATGATATGGTGCGCTGCATTGTCATGTGACACGCACCGGTGGCCGCCCCAAAAGGGTGACCACCTGACGCAGTACTATTACCAATGGTTTCCCCTGTCTCGCGCCTCCCAGTGGCTGCACCCGCGAGCCGCACGGTGCCGCGCACCCACTGCGCGCACAGCCACCCCGCGCCTGGCCATCCCTGTAGCCTGGGCCCACGCTACGCACCCGAAGACATGAGCACCCCGGAAAGCCTACCGGCGATCTGGCGGAGGAGGCCCCCGGGCCTTATTGGGCACCTCGGCGGGTGCTACTGCCCGCATCCGACCAAAAACCATGCCACCAAAGGACAGGCTCATACTTGCAGAGAATCTGTCCATTCCTGTAGGAGCTAGTGGAGTGCCTGTGTTGCACCTTCATTAGCATGAGCATCCTACAGGGACAATGGATGAGGAGGCTCATGCTGTGGTAGAGTGATTAGCTGCCCAGCACGGAGAGCTGTTCTCCTATCTCTAACAGCCTTTCGTGCAAAATGTCGGTAAGGTCCGAAAGGCTACACTGGTGCGCAACATCGCGATTATGTGTTTTTTTGGGCAAAACGGTTGTGCTTAAGATTGGCCATCAGAAAACAAGGAAATTTGTGCACAACATTGCCATTTCTGAGTCCACAAAAAGAGAAGAGGATGCATGTTCAGTTGTTTTCCGTGACCCCCTTACCGACATTTTGCACGAAAGTTAGTTCTCTGTGGGGAAATCCGGGAATTGCAAGAAACCATCATGCAAAAGCAGTCCTTGGTCAACGTGGTGCAATGGGTAGAAGCTGCACGGGAGGTTATGACGAGTCAGGGACAGGAGCTGAAGTCCCTGAGGGAGGACCTACAAATAGTTAAGGGAGAGACCGTTGTTGCCAGGGAGGAGGCAACCATAATCAAAATGGAATTAGGGGATAGCCTGACTGTTGTAAGACATTCCCTTGAAAATATTCACCAGCGACTCAAGGAGGAAGTACTGCGCCTAAGCCAAGAGTCCATGAACAAGGCCCGGAATTGGAACATCAACTTTACCAGGTTTTATGGTAGGTTGGACAAAGAGATATAAGCTTGGGACACTAAATTGGAGACCCTTGAGTTGCAAAATAGGGAAGAAAGGATCCGCCTCCAAATATCCTTGGACAAAATTGCGTACAATCAAGTTATGTTGGTGAATATAGTTTCGGCCATACAGGAGCATCTTGAACAAAGTAATGAGTCTGAGGTGGAGGAGAGTGAGGAAGAACTCCCTCCTAGGCCGGAATTGTTCCCCCAGGAAACTGTTCTATCTGGGGTAGGTTCTTCCCCACTGCCTGTACGGGGCAGTGTTCGTGAGTCAACAACCTCACCGGCAAAGTGAAGCATTGATCTTAAGGGTAATGGTAGTGCCTCTAGGAAGATGCTGGATCCCAAACTGCTTGTGGACAGGACAACTGGTGGTGGGTCTGATTATCTAGAGGACTCTCGGTCTGTCCCACACACTAGGTTCATGTCTGGCATGCCGGGGACTAGTGGAACAAGTAGTCATACTGTAGAATATAGTGGAAGTACATCAGCATGAGCGGTCGGTGTTGGGCAAATGAAGTTGGATGCCCCACCCTACTATGTGGGAGGTCGACGCCCAGGGGCACAAGTTTGGTTGTCGTCTATAGACTGATATATGCTCCTGATACATTATGACCCTGCGGACTACATTGATATAGTGGCCATGAGAGTAGATGGCGCTACTAGTTCATAGGTCAATGCCACTCTATTGGCCATTGAGAGAGGCCAACGACCCACATTTGCCAATTGAGCCAACTTTCAGGCTGCCTTTATAGTGGCCTTTGAACTAGTGACAGAAACTGAGGAGGCTTGAAATCAGTTGTGAGCCCTTTAGCAAACTAGTTGGGTGTCAGCATATTTTCAGAAGTTCTAGGAGCTACAGTATTGTTTGCATGGTATAAATGCTGAGGAAGCGTTCAGTGCCTTTCTGTCAGGCCTGAACCCACATTTGCAGGAGCATGTAGGGGCACACATACAAGGAGAACTAGAGGCGGCAAAACAAATGGCCCTAAGAATGGACATGTTCCATGGGGGAGTAGATTAGGGGAAGGGCCAGCAGCACAAGGGACAATATGGATAAAAGAAAAAGTAGAACGTCCACTTTGTAGAGGCTTGGCAGTTAGCTGGACTTAGCCAAGTCAATGCTGAGTAGGGGCTGCAACAATCCCCATAGCATAGGGGTAAAAAAGGGCAAGGGTTGGAAAGGCCAGAAGACAGGAGGCGATAACCCGGGCGTACAAGGCGGCCGTGGTCCAATGAAGTGCTATTCGTGTGGGGGAAGTCACCCCTTCACGAATTGCAAGATTTGGATCGAAATGCAAAGAAATGTGGTATGAAACAGTTGGGAAGTGCCTAAATTGGCCCCCTTTGCCCATACAATTGGGAGACCATGCTTATCGGGTGGTACTGCATGAGGGAACTACAAAAGAGACTGAAATAAAGGAAAATTTTTAAAAGAGGGATTTGTAAAAAGAAAAGGGATTGTCACCTCCCAAAACCTGTGGATTGACAGCAGCATGTGCCAGTTTTCAAACCTCCAGTGGCAAGCATGGGGCTGAAGCCTACCCTTCAGAAACAGGAGGTTCAAGGGGATGACACTACAGTGAGTGTATTGCCCCTCGACAGATCCACAGGGGGAACGACCAAATGGGGTTCACCTACTAGCATTGCTGTCTTAGGTATCAATAGTGTCGATATAACTCATCGAGGGACACTTGAGTTAATCAGTCATATCGGCAGGAAAACATGGAGGTTCTTAATCGATTTTGGATTGACCGGATATTATATTTCCACTCAAGTGTGTACAGCCTATGGATTGAGGGTGAGAGATATTCCAACACCAGACCAGCTGACTATGGTTGATGGATCCAAAACCCAAACACAAGGGAAAGTCCGATTGAATTTTAAATTAGGGGAATATCAGGGAACAGTAAAGGTCAAAGTCTTTCCAAGCCTGCAGAACCCCATGATTCTGGGCATCCCCTTACAACAGGAGGACCCCCAAATCGACTGGATTCAAGGGACAATTACTATCAGACAAAGACCAAAGTGTATTGAACTGCCCCTTGTAAAGGAAAAGTGTGATCCATCAGAAAAGCTGGTTAACATGGTCAGCACCTTGCAAATGAGCCAGATGCTAAGAAAAAAAGCAACCACCAAAGCCTTCATTGGTTTTGTTCGGAAGGTAGAAGAGACTGAGGAACAGGATGAACCCACATTGGACTTGGACTCAGCGCAACTACAGCGTGAGGATTTGCTTGAAGCGATAAAGGCAATCCTAAAGGAGTATAGGGATGTATTCCCGAAGGACTTACCGATTGGAGTTCCCCCTATTCGTAAAGGGCATCAGTTTAAAATTGACTTAGAGGACAATGTCCCTCTAGTTTATAAGCCCTTATACAAACTCAGTCTACTTGAGTTGCAAGACAGATTGAAAGCCTCCTCGAGCATAAATTTATTCACCCTTTCGAATCTCCTTATGGCGTACCCATCCTTTTTATACCAAAGAAGGATGGAAGCCTTTAGTTCTGTGTGGATTACCATTGGCTAAACAAAAAGACGATCCAAAATCAATATCCTCTCCTATTACCAGAAGATATGTTCGATTGTCTAGGAGGCGCCAAGGTGTTCAGCAAAATTGATTTGAAATCTGGTTATTGGCAAATACTGGTCAGAGAGGGAGACATTCATAAAATAGCGTTTAAGACTCGCTGGGGATTGTGTGAATATTTGGTGATGCCATTTGGCGTTACCAATGCCCCAATGCAGTATATGAATATGATGAATGATCTTCTAGGAGATTATGCGGACCGTTTTTGTCTTCGTTTCTTTGGATGATATTTTAATATACTATGCCAATATAGACTAGCAGAGAAAACACATGAGGAGGGTGTTGCAAAAGCTATGGGAGCATCAGCTTTTGCTAAAGCATCAAAGTGTGAATTCATCAACAAGCTTTCGTGCAAAATGTCGGTAAGGTCCAAAAAGATGCACTTGTGCGCAACATCTCGATTATGTGCTTTTTTGGGCATAACGGTTGTGCTCAAGATTGGCCATCGAGAAACAATGAAATTTGTGCACAAAATCGCCATTTTTGAGAGCGCTCACAACACCAGTCCTTGCGCTCTACATGACTAACTCAACAACGTTTTTACAAAAAAACAAGTACAATACGGGTGCAGCTTCCCACCCACCCCCGCACACCCCCAACGACCCCACTCCTCAACATCACCCCCGC
>CAJHUC010000706.1:85589-126186 GCA_905146915.1 Ostreobium quekettii | reverse complement strand
CGTTAATAGCGGACAAAGGTTAATTTCCGTTAATTTTCCGTTAATTAACGGAAAATAACGAAAAAAGACAAAAATTAACCAAAAATTAGCGGATTTTTGGATTTTTTGGGGATTTTTGGGTTTTAGTCATACTTATAGTTTATGGAATTCGCTATTAGAGAGTATGTTTGTATTTTATTTCAACCTATGCATACTAGATTTTCAACTAGCCGCAGTTGTTGTGATTTTTTGGTTTTTTTTTTTAATTTTTTTGGATTTTTTTCGTTTTTTCTGAATTTTTCTCCCTTTTTCTTTAACGAAATTTAACGGACAGCTGATAAAAATTAACGAACCGGATTTAACGGACCGGATGGCACCTTTGAGTGGCCACCTCTAGTGTCCACGACCTCTTTCTCCTGAGGGGCACGTCCAGAGGGAGAAGGCGGCAGTGGAGGAGGGGGTGGAGCAGGCTCCCCGCTAAGTTTGGTTGGCCGTGTTGTGCCCAGCCACGATGACTCGGGATCTTCTGGCTGGGGGCAAGGTGGCGGGGCCTGTTCCTTGGCCTCTTCCTCAGGCGGTGGAGGGGGGGCGCCATCGCAAGCCCGCAACGGGATCCGCGGTAACAAAGCAGGGAAATGCGGCGGCCGCTGGAGAACCTGTGATAATGGTGCCCCAACCGGAACCAATGCTCGTTGAGGGTGCCGACAGCAGCAAGGCCGGTGGTGCCGAAGGGACCCAGGAACTCACCTCCGCCCCGTTGGCTCCTCCGGTCCCCGAGACGCAGGCTTCCGAAGCTGGCTCCCCCACGACCATGTCTGAGTGCGGACCTGCGGTGTGCAAGGAGAAATGCTCTTGTAAATTGTTGGGATTTTGTGACAGTGTGACACGGTCTGGTTGCTTTGCGCCTCATTGGCCTGGTGTTTGCGCGCGCCGTGCATGCAAACAAACGCTTGTTCCTGCTCGGCCCTTCGAGCTTGATGGCACACACGTCGTGGGGGTTGCGGGATGTGCTCCGGTGAACCGCGGTCTCCGACAGGGTGTACGGCTCTACGGTTCTGCAGGGCAAATCCCCAAGAGATCACGAGGTGGGCACGGATAGGCTCGCAGGAAGGCGGATTGGCCTGGGCGGACCTCTGGTGATATGTGCCCACCTCCCGCGACCGGCACCAGCAGAGTTGGGCGCGCATGTGACACTGCATTCCAGCGAGGGTCACCTTCGCCGGCTGTGGTAAACTGTGCCACATGTGGAGCGTTTGCGCGCGGCGCGCGTGCAAACCATGCGTGGGCAGTTTGCATTTGATGCAATGCATGCACATGTGCACGCCCACACCGCAACGCCTGCGCGCGGCTGCCCCGTCATAGCAACATCGCCGCGGAAGGAAGCCATCCTCAACGTGTGCGCACGGGAGCCTGGCAATCACGCACCACACCGCAACCCCCTCCACACAACTGCACTGAAACCAATGAGGCACATTTTGCACGCGGCCATGGATGACAGCAAAGGGTGGGGTGCAGGGCGGCGCCGCCCTGCGCGGTGCGGCATGGCGCCGCCGCCGCCGGATGCGACGTACCTACGTGCCCACGGCGTGTGGTCCTCAACGGCGGCAGTGGCCATGCGGGTGGGTGTCAATGCGCCCTCGTGGACTGGATCGCCCACTTTTGACCGCCCCGAATCCGCCAAATTGGAATATTCGCCACGTCACGATCCGGGCACGTCCCGGGCACACGCCCCTCACTCAATCCCATGGTCAATGGGGCCCCAGGGGCGTGGGGACCATGTGCTCGAATCCTGACATGGCGAATATTCCGATTTGGTGGATTCGATGGGGCCAAATTCGTGGATTTCATTGCCGTGTGGCCATTTGTCGCTGTGCCGCCGCCCGTCCACCGCACATCGAAGAGCACGCCACGCCGCCAGAACCGCATCGACGTCGCCATCGAGGTGCGCCCCAGTGCCATGCGGTTGCCACACTACCCATGGCGCCTTGCGCTCGTCCTTCGGGCGTCGTCGTCGTCACGTGCAATTGCCTTTCGTTCTTACAACGTACGGTTGGGCCCAGGAGCCGCCGTCGGTAGCCGCACAGACCCGTTGAGCCACCTCCAAAGTTGCCACCGCCTTTGAAGTTCCGCGGCGGCGTCACATGTGAGACCATCCCTGCCCGGTAATGTTTTGCACAGGCGGCGCGCGCGAAGGGGTGCCCCACATGTGCAGTCGGATCTTCTTCACCCACCGCGTGCGCCGCGAACATGCACCACTGTACATGGACACAGGCGGAGCGGAACGGGTTCCCGTTTGCGCGTGCTGCACGCGCAATGGCCTGTCGGAATACTTCTGTGCAGGGACACTGGTGGCGCAGAATGCACTGGCGTTTGTGCGCGCGGCGAGCGCAAACGTCAATCGAAACCGATTTGTACAGGGAGTCCGGCGGCGTCCCAACGCATTCCCAAATGGTCACGCAGTGCGCACAGGTGCCGGGTCCACGTCCCGTTGTAAACGGCAGCAGCGGCTTTGAACGCACTCCCGATCGCGCATTGGGCGTGCGCAGTGGCCAATCCTCAAGGAAGGCATTCACGTTTGCACGCGCCACGCGTGCAAACCCCATTCCAAATGCATCTTCCGTCGGCGCTTCCCCGTGGACGACGCGACAAACTCTCCACGGTGTTTCTGCCTTGTCTCCGGCCAACGTCGCAACGGCGCCTGGCCCAGGCAGCAGAGCTTGCCAATGGTGCAAAGTTCGCCTCCAAACCTACGTCCGCCTGCGCGCGGGGAGCGCGCGAACCGGAAAATGTGCACGTACTTGTAACCGGACGTCATGCGGTGGAGGACGACTCACGCTTGGAGCTGCGGCTCCGCTCCTTGCCTACTGCTTTCCTGGTCAACGTGCATTCCAATTTCTCAACCTGTACATGGCCTGTGTTCCTATCCAATGCTTGCGCACGCGGCGCGCGCAAACCGTCTAAGGGCATTTTCGTCGCATAGGCACCGGACGCACCGATGAACCTGCGCGATCGGACCTGATACCTTTTATTCCGATTACCCCGGGGGCTGTGGGCTTCGCCGCCTGCCCTGCAGCCGCACCCCTCTGCAACCATTCCCCAATAGGGATGGCCCCCTCGTGCCCCGGGTGGGCGGTCGGTGCAACTTCTCCCCAGTGCACGGTTCCTCGACAACTTCCCCGGATGAACTGGCAACGGTGTGCTCGTTTTCCACAGCCTGGATCTGCGTACAGAATGGAGTTGGCGACATCATCTATTTCAAGCTGTGCCACGCCGCAAAGTAGTGGCCATTCCGCATCTCGCGACATTCCGACTTCGTACCTCTCCCACCTTGCCACGCCAGCTTCCGGCGCTTTGTCCAGCCGGGTACGGGAGGAGACCGTCGATTTAATGCATGACTGCTTCGGCGAAATGACTTCTCTGAGGAAGCGAAGGTCGACTTGCTCGGATGGCCAGGGGGGTAGGCGTGACCTCGCCAAAGACTCGCCCAAGCCGGCGAAGAGGAGAAAGCTCGAGAAGGTGGAGAGGGCTGTCGCCGATGCCTTGGCCGCGGGGACACCCGCACAGTGCTGCCCCCGCCAGTGCCATCACCTCTTCACAACCGAGGAGCTGGTGGCCAGGAAGGTCGTCCGGGCGATTCGCCGGTTCGACGAGGCGGACGCCAACCTCCGGGCGGACATCTCGCGCTGCCGGGTTGGAAGCAAGTCCTCCGTGGAGCCCGGTGGAAGCAGGGGTCCCGCCGACCCCCGTCGCCAGTGCTACGAGTGGAGGGTGAAGGGCAAGATGGTGTGCATCAAGGCGTTCGCCTTGTGACATGGCGTCTGCGCCGACACCATGTACCGGAAAAGCACGCAGGGGCGGGGCCGGAGTGGAGTGGTGCCGAAGGTGCGCCACCATGGAAATTGGAGGACCCACCGCCACGGGAAGGGGAGGCACGAATGCGCCGACTGGCTGAAGGACCTCGTCGGCCGCCTCGCCCAGCCCTTCCCCAACCGCACCGTCAGGGACCGGTGCACCGGGGAGGTCAAGGCCAAGGAGTTCCTACCTGCGGGGCTGTTCTCCACCCTGCAGTCCGTCTACGAGTACTACTGCCGCACCACCGCTGCCCGCCAGCCCCCCCGGGAGCCCGTCTCCTACACCACCTTCCGCCGGACGTGGCTTCAACGCCACTTCTAGGTAGGCGTTGGCCCCCGACCATGGAACCTCCCCCCGTCTTCTTAGCACTCCTGTCAGACTCGCCTGTGACCGTCGTTGATAGTGTGGAATGGACGCGCCCTGAGCCTGCACCTTTTGCGCTCGCTGTCCCCAGGTGCGCACTTACCGGCACCAGCCCTTCGCAAAGGGCGACACCTGCGTGAAGCTGAAGGAGACCACCAGCCTTGCCACGGGGCCGGCCAAGGATGCCGCCTTGCGTATACTACAGAAGCACGAGGCGTACGTCACCGCAGCAAGGAGGGCAATGGAGGAAAGGAGGCGCTATGCCCTCGACCACCCTGAGGAGGTTTTGTACCTGAATATAGATGGTATGGACTAGGCAAAAACGGCTATACCCCACGAAATGGCCAAGAGCAAGGCGGACGAGGTGGGGCTACCCCTGACCACCAAGCTGATGGGCGGGATTGCCTACGGCCACGGGTGGTGGGGGTTCTGGTCGTTCCCAGAGTGGGCGGTGTCCAGCAACCTGACGCTCACCTGCCTCTGCTGATACGGTTGCTTCTGTGGATGAGTTAGATGTATTTGATTACCCTAAATGGGTCTGAGTTGGGTAAACTGGCCCTGGGGTGGTTACAAAGGACATGGGACAATGAACGGAGCAATTAAAAACAATCTTGTATAATGTATAAATGTAGTAACCGCCCGGGGATTCCGACTCCCTGTTTCATCCGACCTGTGTGCCCGAGGGAGCTTCCAAGCTCCCGCATCATCTGCAAGATGGTCCTGGACGTCACCCGCTGCGACGGAGCCGCGCTTGGGCTCTTGCCCCCCCGCCCCGGCCTGCCCCCCGTGCTGCATATCCAGATGGACAACACGGCGAAGGACAACAAGAACCACTACCTCCTCGGGTTCTGCACCATGCTGGTGGGGGACAGGGTGTTCAAGGAGGTGCGCGTCTTTTTTCTTCAGCCTCATGGCCTCCGCCATTAACCGAGAGGGGGCGCTGTGCCTGGAGGACCTGATGAGCGTGGCGCACCGGGCGTGGGATAAGCACGCGAGCGTGGGGAGTTCGCGGAAGGTGAACACACGGGTGGACCGCGTGGCCGACTTTAGGCGCCTCCTTAGGTACAAGCACGACCGCCGGCGGGGTGTCGAGGAGGAGGACGACGACGGTGAGGAAGGGGATGCGGGCGTCCGGATGCACACCTTCAGAGGCCTTGGAACGGGGCGGGATAACAAAAGGTGAGCTTGCGGTGGCCGGCACGGGCGACCTCTCCTGTCCACAACTTTTCGAGTGTGGAACTGGCCTGTGTTCACGCGCGTCGTGCGCGCAATTGCAAAGTTGTTCCTTTGGCGCGCGCCTTGGTTCCTTGCACCGCCGCAATCCAGCCTGTGCAATGCTATTTGCGCCCACGATTGCCCCACCACATAACTCAGATTGCGGGTTGGGCCTTCCCTCTGTCGCCAGGTTTGCTTCCCTCTTTGTTGGGGGCGCTGCGCGACTTCATTGGGTTGGCGGGATTTGGCCCCTGCCTTCAGTCATGGCTCGCTCACCATCCTTCTCCTCTCCCAATTACGGATGCGCTTGGTGTCTGTTGCTGACAGAAACCTAGTGGCACCCAAGGAGGGTTTGCGTGCTCGGCGCGCGCAAACCCTCACAATCTTCGGCTGGACTCCTCGAGTTTTTGTTTGACTTTCTAGTGCGCTTCCTGCGGCTTGGTCCCCACGCGGACGGCGCCGGGAGTGGCAGACCCACGTTCGCCATTGACGAGGGGGCCAACCTGCGGCTGGACAGCTTGTCCCCCGCCTCGCTCGCCGCCCCCTCCGCTGCGGTCGGCAGCACGCCCGCCACCACCTCCAGCGTCCCTGCCCCCATCGCAAGGTACGCGCGCATCCACGCGCAACGTTTCATCCGCCCACGGTGATTCCACTTTCCCCCCCCCCCCTTTTGCCCTGGTGTCTTTACCATCCCGCCATCGTTGCAATCTGCAGGGACGTAGGCCCGGCGCCCGGGGAGCGCCCCCTGCTGTTCGGGCACCTCTCCGCGCTCCCCAACGACAAAGAGTACATCCCCTTCGACGCCGCGCGGGACATAGAGGCCAGCCATCAGGTGGCCATCGCCATGTCTGATGCCGACGCCAAGGAGTGGGGCCGGCGCTTTGACGTCGCCATTGTCAAGGGGGCCATGGCAACAGAGGGGTGTGGGCCCGCGGCGGTGAAAGTGTTCACCGTTGCATATTACGAGAGCGAGTTCAAGCCCCGGCCCCTCTACAACTTGGGGACCCTCCGCCTTGATGCCTCGGACGACGCCCAACTGAATGGGCGCTGGGTGGAAGGGCAGCAAATACAGGGGGAGGTGTCCTCCGACAATATCATTTGTGATGTTTGGTTGGAGGCCAATGGAGCTAGGAGGGGGTACATTCAACCCCAGTACAAAAGGCGTCTCCAAGCAGAGCTGGAGCATTGGGATAAAATGTGCTAGATGGGGGAGGGGCCATTTCTAGACCTAGCAACTTGTAATTTCCTTTGCGTGTAACACCAATTGTAATTGTTGCCACAAAGGCCAATGGCCACATGGCATGTGGCACCCACGACTTGTGGGTCACATGGATTGATTGTGAAGTGGTTGCAAGCGTCCATGGCCTTCACCAAACTAATTTTCTGTTTGTGCGCAACATTGTGGTTTCCCTGTGCGTTGGGTGACCCAAAAATGGCCTGTTTGTGCGCAGGTTTGTTGTTGTGGCATTTTTCTTGCATTCTGCCTGTGCACAAAATGCATGTTTTGTTGTTTTCCGTGACCCTCTTACCGACATTTTGCACGAAAGCTTGTTCATCAGGGGTTCTATTGAATTCGAGGGTCAACAAATTTGTGGCACAGGAATGACTCCGCCAGAGGCAAAACTAAAGGCTATCTGTGATTGAGCCACACCCCAGAACGTCCATGAAATACGGTCGTTCTTGGGGTTCACGAATTATTACCAACGATTTATTTGGAATTATTCGGATATTGCAGGGCCATTAAGCGATCTCACAAAGAAAGTTATGGCATGGCAATGGGGGCCCCATCAGTGCCACGTATTTAAAGCCATGAAGGATGCCTGTTGTCATGTGCCGATTTTGATTTTCCCTGATTCTAAGCTGGAATATACAATCTTTATAGATGCCTCCAGTACGGGAGCAGGAGGTGCTCTGTTCTGGGACTAAGGAGAGGGCTAAGACCAATTGCATTTTTGAGTAGGAGACTCAAGCTGACGAAACAAAAATACTTGGCTTATGAATACGAGTTGGTGGCCATGGCATATTGCGTACAGAGCTGGCAACATTATATTGAGGGCTGTCCAGGCGGGGTGGTCATTTTGACCGATCACCAAACATTAAACCACATTATGGACCAGCAAGTCCTGTCCTCAGTGCAAAATTGATGGATGAGACTTGGTTTGTTTCAATCAATACACCCAGTCATTAAATACCATCCTGGGAAAGCCAATATTCTTGCTGCCGCTCTAAGTAGAAGTCAAAGAATAAAGATGGAATCGGAGGAGGAACCAGAGACCCATGAACAGGACATGGGTACTCTGGTCACCTTGGCAAATTCAGCACTGAGATGGGTCAAGAGGAATGCCACAGGTGGATTCAGGCCGATCCATATTTGAAAACAGTTTTGCAATGGTTGAGGGAAGGGACCAATGGTGGACAATACACCCTGACACTAGTCGGATTAATTGTGGTTCACAAGCAAGGTCTACAAAAGATTGTGGTTCCTAGGTCACTGCGCCAATATATTCTCCAAGAATGCCACGATACACTATATGTGGGACACGTGGGCATGTGCAGAACTCTGGAATTGGTGGGCAGGCAATTCCATTGGAATGGGCTATGTTCTGATTTTACTTCCTACATAAGGTCTTGTCCAGCATGTTAAGAAATGAAATCAGATAACTGGGCAAAAGCCGGTCTCTTGCAGCCCATAGAAATCCCCACAAGGAAATGGGCTCAAGTGACAACTGACCTGGTTATAGATTTGCCAGAGTCGGGTGGCTACACTGCAATTGCAGTGCTTGTGGATAGGTTCACAAAGATGGTCCACTTTACCCCACGTGCTAAGGAAGTAACAGCCCAAGAATATGCCAAGCTATTTGTATACCATGTATTCCAATTGCATGGCCTTCTGGAAGTAATCACATCTGACCAAGATCCCCACTTTACCAGCAAGTTGTGGAGGAGTTTATTCAAGCTGCTAGGGACGGATCTTTGGTTTAGTAGAACGTTTCATCCACAGATGGATAGTTAGTCAGAGCGAACCATCCAAATACTGGAAAACTTCCTGAGACCGTATGTTAAGAGGAATCCGATAGGGTGGAACCAACAATTGCCTCTGGCAGAATTTGCTACCAATAACATTGTAAATATGGCCACGGGATACTCGCCATTCTTTCTCAATGCCCGGGACCATCCCTTAGTGCCTATGGCAGTTTTGCAAGGGAGAGGTACAACCCACGTTGAAGTTGTACAAATTATGGTGGATCACATGAAGGCTGCCTGCCACAAACCAACTTTGCCCACGCGCAAAGCCGAGCATAGTATCAGGTTAATAAATCACGTAGGGGTGAAAGTTACAAGGTTGGTGATGAGGTTCTCTTGACAACACGCAATCCGCATATCGACTAGCATTTACCAGCCAAATTAAAACAACACTGGGTCGGTTCTTTTAGAGTTGCCAAGGTGGTTTATCCACTATCGTACAAGCTGGGTCTTCCCCCAAGCTGGAAGATTCATCCAGTCTTTCATGTCTCCAATTTGAAGAGATATGCGCGATCACTAGAGTTCATTCAGTTGGAGATGCCACCTCCACCGGAATTCGTCGATGGAGAAGCGAAGTATAAAGTCAAGGCGATTTTGAGACATAAGGGCAGTGGAGCCCAGCGTCTCTATCAGGTGCTCTAAAAGGGATATCCAGTCACTGAGGCTAGCTGGGAGCCTGAGTCGCACCTACGGAATGCTCTTCAGATCCTAAAGGATTACCTGCGCCGGATTGCAGAACCTTCGATAAAAAGTGAGTCAAAAACTAGACCGCAACCACAGACCAGAGGGAAGAAACGGAACAAGTGACAGTGTCACCGGGGAGTTACCAGGCCAGCCGCATAATCTGTCGGGATGGGTAGGCTGGTGTTGGGATTCTGATTGCCGTGGTGGTAATCGCATTCGGCACACTGATCCAGGGCCAGTTTCTGTAGTTTGCAGCTGCATTGACAAACCGGTCATATATAAGCCCATGTTGGTGCTGGAAGACCTTGTTCTCGTTCCTTCTAGGAAATGTACAATATGGGTTGGGATCTTTCCTTCGATTCACCTATTTTGTCACGTCTAGAGACAACCACTTTCTTGTGGGGGAAAGTGATGTTATGACCAATTCTGGTTGAGTGTCTCCTAGTTAGGTCATGACATGTAGCTACCTTAGTTTAGTGGATAGGCCGGGCTTTATGGATACAATCTAGTGGTTAGGTTGTTTCCATTTGATTATACTTAAGGAGTTTCATTCTCCTATAAATATAATTGAGGTCACGCTTCCAATGTAACGAATTTTTCCCGTTCTGTAGTCTCCACACACACACCCTCCGGGGACGTGGGCGGCACCCTTCGAGGGGCGCCCAACAGCGGAGCTCGGGATACGGTTGTTGAACCGGCGAGCTTGTTCCCGGCACCACTGCTGAGCAGGGGAGGGGTTCATAGGCCAGAACTTGGCAAGGAGCCGGAGGGGGAGACCCACTCTGTGGGTCTGGGTTGTGCCAAAAGGCTGGCGCGAAGCGAAACAAGATAAAGTGGGGACCGAGGGATGCGCCTAAATAGCCACCCCGCCCACGCCCGCCAAAGCCCGTCACTCCCAAGGGCGCAAAAAACCCATGGCCCTCCATGAACGTGACGAACCGGCCACTAACCCAAGGGGGACAGAAACCCCGGGGGCTGCCAAAACAAAGTGCTTAAATCCGCACTGGTCCAACTGGAGCCAACGCGCCTGCCCCTCGTCGCCCTGGGCGGAAACTCATTGACAAGAGAGTTAATCCCATAAACGGCCTTGATTAAGGGTGATTTCAACAAGTCCCAATGCTTAAATGGCAGCATCTGTAAGCCGCCTATGAGTAAGCGACGAATGAAGTTCCAGAGGGCGCCTTGAAGGGTCGCCCCAGGGAGTTGCATCTGCATCTCGAATGCTGGGCACAAGCATCTCAAGCTTCGGTTCACTTAGTGAACAAGTGGGCGCAACCAATCTTGCTCGTGGCCAGATTTTGTGCAATATTCATATGGCCAACACCAGCTGCCACATGGCACAACGTTCGGCGCAGTTGGTACTTCACGGCCAACATAATTTGGATCATCCAGAGCGATGAAGCGCCTGGTTACATAACCATCCAATCTGGCTCCTCTTGGTTGCTGCACACTCCGTTATCAAGGTGACAATGATGAAATCGTGCGGGAAGCATATTAGCAGCAGTGAGGGCATATCAACATTGGCATCTTCCTTGCCATTGATGATGACCATGTTTTGCGTAAAGAAGGAAAGCAAATGAAGAATACAACAGGGGATACCATGAGTGAGATGCCCACTGGGAGAGAACGACTACCTGCCCGTTGCAACCACTTGATTGAAAGCACATCAGGAAGGTTTGGTCGAGTTCCGGGTTTTGTGATACAAATACCGTGTGGCAATTGATTGATTGTATGTACACATATGTTTTGCTGGCATGTAGTTGTCGAGGTCGATGTGCAAAGGCTGTGCTTTTTCGACGGGCGCAATTGAGGGGCAGGAAAAGTGCACGTTCCTGATCTTTCAGCGCGGTGCCAGCACCCATCCCAGATTGTTCGATGTCCGGCAGATCGGTAATTGGAGGCAATAGAAGAGCTGCATTACAGGTTTTTCCTTGCAAGCTATATACTTAAATGAATGAGATCCCACCCAATAGAGGTTGCTTATACATCACGCCAATGTTCTGCATCCCCACCAAGGCGCCGAGCCCACCAAGCATGCACAGCGCCTTCGAGAGTTCCACAATGATATGCGGTGCTTTCAAAAAGCACGACGGACTGACTTACACGGTGAAGGCCACCACCTGAACGAATGCCTCAACAGCTGTCCAGAAAGGCAGTGTGCAGCAACCTCGACAGGCGGCCAAGCCTCACTAAATATCATGCCGTCGTCCATGCAGTGACCAACGCTTTCCTCTGCAAGCAATTTTCCATCACACCACTCCATGAAAAGGACCGCCTTCACCGTCCATTGGCTCTGCCTCTAGTCTTTATTACCATGCCGTCCACGATTGCGGGCTGTGCAGCATCGGGCACCAGGTCTGAAGAGACCAATGAGCGCGTACGCGTTTCAGATATGTGGCCTTCTCCCGCGATCAGAAAGATGCCTATTTGTCGGTGTCGTCCATGTACAGCTGGCTGGGCTCGCCGCCAGGGGAGGTCTGTAGGGGCAAACGCTCATTTGGCAACGGCTGCCATGTGCCCAAATGGAGGGAAAAGGAACAGAACCAACCTTTGCGCAATGCGCCATCTAGACATCGCGTCAACGAGGCAACAAACATGGCAGAAACGCAAAACCAACACTGGTAGACACCGAGAACGTCACGATGGCAGGCTCGCATGCAGTCGACCGCTTCATGTGCGCTTCAAAGAGCGGTGTTCAACGGTGAATTTCTGCAGTTGCGCCGCATTTTCGTTTCAACTTACCGGCGCCGGGGGCGGGGGCGTCCCAGGCCAGGGCATGGGCGTCCATGTTGGTATGAGCGCCCCAGGCGGGGGCAGGGGCGTCCCAGGCGGGATGTCTAACTTCAGGTCTGCAATACGCAGTGCCCAGCCACATGTCAAGGATCGCCGGGCATAAGACAATGGCGATTCAGTCGCGCCATGGTGCAAAGACAGCGGGAACATGCGAGGCAGCGAGAAAGCGCGTGGCACCACATCGAGGGAGCGGCGTGGGTGTCGCAAACGCGCATGATGGCATCCACCCCATGTGAGCACAGATTTCGGCGGAACAAGGCGCATCCGCCCATTGCATGGAATTGAATCGTTCCGTGCCCTTCCGCCAAGGTCTGCAAGGATGGCCCGCGATGTCCGTGCAAATGCAAGCGGCCGTTGTCGCCCGCATCCACTAGTCCCAGGGCTTCAAGGTGAGCACGATCGGCATTGAAACCCGATACCGGCATGAGCGCAGAGGCAGTGCTCGCCAGCCGCGCCCACCCCTCAGCTTTTCGCGCTTGCAGCCACGTTGAATTGACCACGATCGTTGGAGTCAAGGATTGCCACGGACTTGAAACACGCCCATGGCACTTGTGCGATTTGGGTCCAACATGTTCGACAGGACGGCGGTGGTGTCCAGGCGCTGGAGCCAACAGCAGACGCCACTTACGCCAAACTCGTCATGCGCGGGCGCGCACGTCGCCCCGAAGGTATCGCCTTGCCGTTCTCGTGGTTCAGCACTGCGCTCACCTCGGGCTTCGGCCTGAGCCACTGCCAGCGCCAGGACCAGGCACACCGCCAGGCACGCAATCAGGGTCTTGGAGGCCATGTCTCCTGCTTTGCCGGGACTCGGATGCGAATACCTAGGCGACCGCCCCTTTCCTCTCCTGCTGTGCACTCGGCACTCTGGTGGACTGGACGCGGTGCGCCTGGGGTTTTAGGCGTACCGGCCACCTTCGTCGTGGCTGTCGTCGCGGCAAGGACACTCCTCGGATCCGGCCTTCCTCACTCCCCATGAACAGATCACTGTGTTCCATCTCGTGGTTGGTCACTCTGTGCAATTGCGGCTTGTTGAAAGGAACGCCCCATCACCCGCAGAATGATGGACGATTCCTCCCCAGAGTCAGCCCCGGAGTCAAGCGGTGACCGCACATCGCCCCCTTTCGGCCTTCGTTCGCAGCCTGCACTCGCTGCCGGAACCCGCAGTACCTCCCCCTTGCAGCAGTCCCGTCCACGGTTCGCGATTCCTTCGACGCACCACGTTGTGCGCCCTCTCTTTCGCCCCCCGTCGCTCCCCGTCAACCCACGTCGCGCCAACGCCCTCGCCGGCGCACGGGGTCCTCCGCCCGCGATCGTACAGCCCTCACGGGGCGTAATCACAGACCACAGGATCGGAATGGGATGCATCGTCTTTGTGACGGCCTTGTCAAAAGCCGGCCTGGCGGGCAGCGTCAGCAGCACGCCCTCAGTACACACCAGGTGCTGCAGCGCAGAATAGAGTGCACCCAAGCATGGCGGCAGTCCTGTCGCGAAGGGTGGAAACTAGACAGAGGCGGTGAAGGGCGATGTTGCTGAGGTAGCGGGAGCTGCGCACCGGCGTGTTCGTGTGACCGAACCGCATTCATTCCCCGCGTAGAAACAAGCAGAAGAGCCGCAGTGAGGTGTGAACGCTCTCGTAGATGCAATGCGCCCATGCCATTCACTTACTTGGCATGTTTTGGATCAGCCGTTTTATATCATTCGCCATCCCGCTTCGTTTCCTGTTGTCGCTCACCGATCCCCACGTTGTGAGCTTTGGTCGGTGCAGGCGAGCAAGCTGAGTGATTCGACACTGTTACTCAATGTGGACCAGAAGGTTCCTTCGTGAAGTCTGCGATCGCTTTTCCATTGTGGCTGCAAAAGGAGATTCCCAGGCGCCGAGCTGGCGATCCCATTGGAGTCGCCTTTGTGCAGCGGGCCTCGCAAGCGGGGACCCCTTTTGGGCCACCTCGATATCTGGCCGCGCATTGGAACACCGCCGCCTGGCCAACAACAACTACGTGAGTATTCGCTGGATATTTTGTGCAGCGCTCGTCCGCAGATGATACCACCATGCACTGTTGCCTTGGGATTAGCACTTGGGCTTCCTAGTTCAAAGCCCTTTTTGCACAGCGGAGGAGGAAAAATAGGTTTGCAAGAGGACATATGTTAGGAATGCTGCAAGGAATGTTAGAGGACATGTATTGAGAAACTGCTCTGGCACCTGGATGTGAGGCCACCAATAAGTTTCCAACATTTGTGAAATGGATGCAGCAGGTGGCCAGGTTAATGTTGTGCTTATTGTCTTGATTTCTGGTCTGATGATTTCCATGGCCCATTGCATGTGGCCATTTGCAGTGGCAGGGTTTGCACACAGTGGCCCATGAACCGTTGCTGTGGGCTCATGCAGCCATGGAAGGGAAGCTTGCCTGCAGGGGCCACAAGCTGTCACATCTTGGAGTTGGGGATGGTCCAGACCCCAGCCCTTTGCTGGCAACATTCAAGGCAGTGCGGGACCTATCAACACAAGGTGGAGATGGAAACCAAAGGCAGTGGGCGGAGCTCACAACGGTGCTTGTCGGACTCGTTGACGAAATGGGGCCAAGCGAAATAGCAAATGTGTTTTGCTACTGCCGACGTGGCCAATTTGTTCATGCAGATTTGCTCAGTCGATTGGCTGCCAGCATTACGCCAGAAGTCAACATTAGAAGACTGAAATGCCATCACTTGAGCATGCTCATGCACTCTTTAGGAGTACTATATCGAGACAAGTTGCTTTTACACACTGGGGGGCCGCTACCCAAGGGACTGGAGGCGTTCCCAGGGCAAGAGGCTTTGGCCTGGAGTTTATTGCGTGAGAGTGTCAAGCCTGATAGGTTATGCCGATTCGATGGGCAAGGCTTGTCCAATGTAGTTTATGGAATTGCCTTGCTAGGCCTACACAGAAATACAAGTCTGCAGCATGAGGTGGAATTTGCCAACGACAGCCTTTCAAGAGAGGTTTGCAGGGACCAGCGCATGAACAAATTCAATTGCCAGGATTTGTCAAACATTGTGTATGCCTGGGGTTTGATGGGCTATGCTGACTTGACTGGCTTGGAAGTGCTGGGCCTAGAGATATCAAGACCACAACGTTTGCAGTCATTCTCGGTGCAGCAAATTGCAAATATCATATGGGGCTGTGCCTCTCTGGAGTCTGTTGTGCATCGCAATCCAAAGAGCAGCAGGTCCATCGTGTTCCCAGCCTTTTTTGAGGAAATTGCAAAGTCTCAGCGATTGAAACGCTTCAATGAGCAGGGTTTGTCCATGGTCATGTGGTCTTTTGCAAGGTTGATGTCCAGCCACGAAATTCCGCCCAGTGTTTGTGACTGTGTGGTTAAGGAGTTGACAAGAGCGGACAGGTTAAAGAAGTGCCGAGAGCAAGGGATAGCAAACACAGTATGGGCAATGGGCAAATTAGGATTGTTGAATGGAGGTGCTGTTGAAGCGTTGCTGCTAGAGGCAACGCAAGCAGCGAGGATGCCCAAGTACAAGCCCCAAGAGCTTGCAAATTTGGTACTCGGGGTGGCGCACTTGTGTGATGTCGTAGACTATCAGCAGCTGTTCCAGAGCAAGAAGAATTCGAAACTGGTGGCAGATTTGGCGATAGAGGTAAATAGACCAGAGCGATTGAGTGCATTCAACAACCAAGAAGTGGGGTATCTTTGTTGGGCGTTCAAGAGACTGCAGCGGGTGATCAGCTCTTAGTGATTTTGCACTTTTGTCATGGTCCACTTGACACAGATGATTCATGAGGGCCGCTTGGGAGGTGGATTGGTGGGTGCTGCAGGGGCACAGGGCTGTGATGTTTGGTGCAAGTGATTGATGGGAGCAGAAGCTCACACATCTTCAGCCATTCGTGTTCAGGCGACGCGATTTCTGGCAACTGTGGCCACAGCTGGCGCATTATGGGAGTCAGCAAAGAGCGAGGATTTGCTGTGCTGCTGGCAACAGTCTGGCCCCTCTGCTGTCGACTTCCACCCAATGACGTGAATTGGCCTGGTGTGCTGGCGCGCATTTGACAGGTGATGTGCAATCTCGAAACCAGGGTGAAAAACACACAACACTGTGTGCAGCATGCACAGCACGAGCACGTGCCCATGGTGGTGGTGATGGGGATTGCATGACGGGGGTGCGAATAAGATCACATGGAGATCTAGATCCAGCAGCCGTAATGTGGTGTAACTCATCGTGAACCTGTCGACCGCACGCAGCCACCGACCCGCACCGGAACCGACCTCCGGGAAGAAAGGCGCCCCCGGCGGAAATATTACTGCCTGCACCAAATCGGTGACTGCTTGCACCAAGTCACGTGCACACTTTGTCCTAACCTCAGTTTTAGGGTTAGGTTTAGTTCAGGGTGAGTTTTAGGGTTAGGGCTAGGGCTAGGACAGGTACAGGTTTAGGGGTTAGGGTTTAGGGTTTTGGTTTTAGGTTATGTTAGTTTTGACGGAGTTGGATATGATGTGCACGTGACTTGGTGCAAGAAGTCACCGTTTTCGTGCAAGCAGTCACCGATTTGATGCAGGGAGTAATTTTATGCCCCCCTGGCGCCCTGCCCATCCACGTTCCACGTCACGTATCCTACGTGGCCGTCCCCACACAGATCCCAATCAGGCCTCGGCCTGCACTGTCCCTTTCATGCTCTGACTTTGAATGCCCGCTCCCCAATCCAGAGGAGGGCCAGTCCGTTGCAGCCCCTGAAATGGCCTGCGTGCTGCCCGTAACATACAAAGCCAAACAGAGCCGGAACTCAGAAACAGATATCCATCGATGACGAAAGTGCCATGTGATTCAAGGCAGCCGTTGGCACGGTGCGCAGGAGCTGTGCCAGGCAACGGTGGCCCCGTCCCCATAGAACATCCCACGTCCAAATCCCCGAGTCTGAATCGTGTGCAATCGAAGACCACAACCATTGCTGAGGCACGGCGAAAACAAGGTCAGTCGAAGGTGCGTTGCTAACGGTCGTCGACCG
This sequence comes from Ostreobium quekettii, assembly GCA_905146915.1. Classification (NCBI taxonomy): domain Eukaryota; kingdom Viridiplantae; phylum Chlorophyta; class Ulvophyceae; order Bryopsidales; family Ostreobiaceae; genus Ostreobium; species Ostreobium quekettii. Next base: position 109,286 of record CAJHUC010000706.1, on the reverse strand, counting down.
GGGCGTCACACTGCTGGCAGTTGTTTGCCCTCCCGGCGAATAAAACATGATGCGCATGCATTTGAAATTCAAATGCATTCAAAGATTTTTCCCGTTGTGTTCAGACCCACACAAACATGGTGAATATTTCTTTTTGCGACAGTGGACTGTTCTTTTTTGCGACAGTGCCTAACTACTCTTTTTTGCGACAGTGGATCGTTCCTTTTTGCGACAGTGCCCGGGACTGTTCGTTTTTGCGACAGTGGCCCAGTTGTTCTTTTTTGCGACAGTGGCCGTGACTAAAGTGTGGCTTTGGTAGCCACGCGCCAGGAACCAGCCGACCCGGCCAACCCTAACCTCAGCGCTGGGCAACCCGGTCCACTGGACAGGGGTCCCTTTCCCTGTCGGCAGCCAGCGTCGGGCACGGGGAGGCCGACGACGGGGTCCACGCACAGTCCGCAGCCCTAGTTGCATTTCGAGTGCCGCAGCTCTGGCGTGTAGCGACTTAGCGTCCACCGATTCGGTGGCACCGAATCGCGCATTGCAGTGGCGGCATGGCACAGCCTGGCGGCCGCGACGGCCCGCATTCCACCGACACCCTCCCTGCTCCCCCAACGCGAGGCCCTGCCATCCACTCGGGACGATTGGCCCGCGATCTTCCCCGACCGCGGGCGCTTTTTGACCGGCGACCAAAGGCAGCGCGCGGCCCCTGCATCGGGGGCGAAACCTCCCCAGGCGCCGCCGCGACAGCACCCAGGGTGTGAACCGCAATTGGAAAAGGAGGGACTAACGGAGGACGGGCGGGGTATGTCCGGCAGCCGAACCCCCTCGATGCTCGCACCACCAACGATGGCCAGCTACGCGTCAACGCCCGCTCTCCGCAGCTTGTTCCCCCCCCCGGGCCCGCTTGCCTCCTTGGACCTTGGCGCACACCCAACTTCTTCAACATCGCAGACAGGCCAGACCACAGCGGAGGTTTGCCTTCCCAGCCTCCCTGGCTCCCTGGCTCCCTCCCCCGCCCCCCCCCCTCCATCGGCCCCCCCTCTCTTCGATGGCGTTCAGTGGCGGGGTTCTCTGTCATGCCAGCAACCTGAAAGGCGGCTATAAGACACGTCCTGGCGGACTTGTTGCTGCCCAGCCGGCCCCCCGTTTCAGTCGTCGGCGTGCCCCACGGGGCGGCGAAGCAGGTCACACGTTAGTCATGGCCACTGTCGCAAAAAAGAACAACTGGGCCACTGTCGCAAAAACGAACAGTCCCGGGCACTGTCGCAAAAAGGAACAATCCACTGTCGCAAAAAAGAGTAGTTTGGCACTGTCGCAGAAAAGAACAATCCACTGTCGCAAAAAAAAATAGTAACCCACAAACATAGATCTGCGCATCTCGCAGACTCATTTGTCGATTGCGATAATGGCCAAATGCCCTATCGGTTGCTGGCATCCAGCGGTCAATGGCCAAAGCCTTGCAATGGTCTTGCAATACCGTGCTCCTCGCCTGGGCGCCTAGCCTCTCCCTGGCGCTGGATCCGCCTCTGTGCTGAGTCTTTCGAGCAGTTTTGAGCCCTCTCGAGCACCAGAAATTGCAACGGATCATAGTGGACTGTGCACTTCGGCAGAGTTGCCAATGAGGGATCTGGGCTTTCATGAGCATTTCCAGGCAACGGCGAAGACAACAGGCCCGCCTGACTGCAGCAGCTCGATCGCCACCGCGATGGCTGACGCTTGACCTGTGGTGCCGTGCTTTGATGCCCACGTGTTCATGTTCCGCGGCAGAACACGTCGCTGAGAAGAGAAGACCGGTGTGGGCCAGTCATTCAGCGGCATGCCTCTCTTGATCGCCACGGGCACAGCTTTGGCCATCGCTTCTCTGTCTAAACAAGTCCACAAAGGTGGCAAGATGACTGTTTCCTCAAAGATTATCCAAACTGGCTGCCGAAAATTGTTCTTTTCCATAATGGACAAACACCGTAATTCCTTGCAAATTCGGCCAGACTTGCTTTCGTCATTTTAAATCACCTTGACTGTGCGAATCACCCAGAAATGCGTGCGGTGTATCCAATTCAGTTTCTGCACTGGTCTGCTATATAAATGAATTTCTTCAGAGTGGTTAACCTTTCCAGCAAAGTCCAGTCACCGCCTATGGCAAATTCTCAATTGGTCAATGCTCTGTTGTTATCCACACAGCTGCTGTGTATCGGTCCTGTGTGACACTGCCAGTGTAGGGACAAACTGGCTAGCATTGAAAATAGCAGAACTGCGCGACTTTAGTTGTTTTTAAACTTTTCGCTTTGTTATTCTTCGATTACCCTATGAATATTTTCAATATTTTACATAACCGTCGTCGACTGTGTATGCTGGAAGGTCCATCCAGTATGGACAGAGAAAATGGAGCTCACCATCGCATTGACAGGCTTGACATCAGCGACATCGGAGTTCAGAACGCTATGAAATAGCTGATACCGTTATTTGTTGTTCCATGTATGAATTTACAAAAGGAATCTACTCAGGGTACTCTTTTATGGTAAGAACAGTCCACATGGAACAGGATGCTGCCTAATCTCCTGATTCTATTTGTTTGATTGTTGAATGCTGCACTCGGATGTCTGCAGCTTTTGTTGCACCGGCAGCGAAACGTAGGGCGCTCCAACACTGTGCAATGAGAATCTGGTCGACATGACAAAAAATTCTTGGTACCATTGATGTAATATATCTTGTTTGCGAACAGAAGATGAAACCTAAACAAAAGAACTCTTTTGCAATGAAAATTTCCCTTGCACATGAAATTCTTCACTGAAAATAGATGGCGCTTTCTTATTCCCGCAGTAACCAGATCTTACAGCCTCATTTTGCCTCAGATATTTACAAAATGACTTTAAAGTTCATTGAAACTTGCTGGACGTGTATGCTGGGCAGCTTGATCGTGCAGATGGCAATCAGTACCAAAGGACTTGAACATTTAGCTGGCCTTTACACAACATAGACAGAGTCAATAGACAAAGTCACAACGTAGATACACTCAAGAATTGTTGTGATCCAAAAGCGCTATGGACACCATAGCAGCATCTGCAAAGTTGACGCCACTAGCTGCAGGCCAGTATGCCGTCTTATACTGGTCAATGTACTATAATATACTGGCGACACTGGTCAACAAGCGGCACAATCATCAGCTGTTGTGCTTGGCCCCTATGCGTCTGCAAATGCGTTATTTTTCATTAGAGATGCTGGCGGACGTCTCCGACTGTACATTCACAGGCTTCCCGCCTGGTAATCGGAAGCACGGCCATTTCCAGGGGCATCTCAAGTGGGGTGCACACTCTGGCTCCTCGGCAGGACAGGTGCAGAATCACGAGACCTAATAGGGTCTGTTAAAGAGATGCTGTACGTATCTGGGGACCCACAAGCCTGGAGAAAGGATAGCCAGGGGTCCTACTCGCAGAAGCTTGTGTCCCAGACGATGCCGATTTGGTAAATTACGCAGGCTTTGAACAGGGGCAATTTGGACAATTTCAGATTGACTGAACACCCATTGATCAATCTACGGTTGAATTGAGGCAAAAATATCACTCAATACGTAAGGTATACTCGAAAAATAAGGGATGCTCGCTGGCCACCACATCCTTGTGAACTTTCCAGAAGCATGCACGGAAGTTGCCACAGGGCGATCCCGAAAAAGGGCAAAGGAAACAACGCCGAGCGCACCCCTAGCGTCAAAGTGGGAAGCCGAAAAAATCGGTTGCTTGCCACGGTTTTCTGGCAATCAATCGATTTTCCATCTGTCCAGATGGATAGTTTGATTACGTCTGGGCGCCCCCAGTTGCTGTTGTACGGCGCGTCAGACCGAGCGGGTTGGTGCGTCCTGCTGGACGGCCCCCCATCCCTGGCCCTTTTGCCCGCGCGGCCGCTCCCCATGCGCCCAGTGGACTCCAGGTATCCATGTGCCTCTCGCTCCTCAGGTCGCGCCTGGGGCCGGTGGTGCCGGACAACTACACGAACCTCAACAGGCAGGAGGTAGGTCTCACGAGGGGTTGGGGGAGGGCGGGACACAGCGCCATGCCTCGATTGTCCCTTTCCAAGGGCGCGACCCCTTTTGGGGGCCATGGGCGTGGGCCTGTGCGATTGGAGCTGGACTTTGCGCGGCGTGGAGTGCGCAGGAATTGCGCGCTTGGGTGGTTTGGTTCCACGGATTGGGACCCATGGCAGCGTGGGGGTGGCCAGTGGGGGCGTGTACTCCGGGATGCTGTGTCGGGCGGTGCTGGGGCGATGCTGGCTGTTCTGCGTTCGGCCTAGTGGGATTGAGTTTGGCAATCCGTTGTAACGGCTGCGCACGGCTCGTGCATGTCGAGGGAGGAAGGGGAGGAGGGAGTGGAATGACGGTAGCTTTGTGCTCGTGGCCGCAGCTGAAGGAGCTGTATGAGACGTCGGTGGAGCTCAACAAGGGCAGGCTGATTGTCCACGGCGTCGTTGCGAAGGCCGATAGGCGGACGCGCAACAACAGGGTGTATCCAAAGGTGGGTTCAGGGTGGCCTGTTGCTGCCTTCTGTGATGCGTACGTGTCCTCTCAAAGGGCGTTGGACAAGCTGACAGCCTCGGATGTCGTTGTGACTGGGGAGTGCTGGTGAACACACCTGTTATGTTGGAGAGCCGATTGGTCTTGTTGGCAATGGTGCCTGTCAGTAAGATAGATAATCAGTAGAGGACATTTGCCAAAGTGACAGCCACTGCCTATGCACCAGTAAGGCGATGAAAGGCATAGTTGAGTCCACCACGTTTCTTAAAAAGAGCGGTTGTTCACCTCTCAGCCAGACAACCCTGAAAGACCTGAGAAACTGGAAAGAAATCAAGACGAACCCCGCTGACAGAATAGGCAGCTAACGCAATCCCAAAGGGACTCCTGTTCCAGGGCAAAGAGGAAGATTGGATGGTGCCATTCTGGAGGAATGACCTGTTCCAGCAGCACGAGAATGGGTAGAAGCTGAAATTGTCTCAGGGGCAGCGAGCTCTTTGGGATGTATGAGGGAGGTCTGGAAGAAGCTGTGGGACGTGATTGGGCTGAGGAAGCCGATTGCAAACATGTGATGAATCCTGGCCTGGATGCAGTGTTGTTAGGAAGAGGCTTTTCCTCGTTAGAGCCCCACTGCTGAAGGACAACTGAGGCTCAGAGCAGGGCTGTGATGTTTTGTGGGATGAAAACTTGTGTGCATGTCAGCAATCAATGTAAAGTTTATTGGACAGCATGAATTTTGGATGTAGCAGTCTAACAGTTGCCTGCTGTGTGAGTCCATCAGAGTGGCTAATTGACTGCTTGGCAGCATGCTGATGGTTGCTCTTGCTCTTCTTTCAGGCTATTCTGCAGCGTGAAGTGCAGCAGTACAAGCAAACCCACATCAACAACCAGACGGCTGTTGGAGAGTTGGACCATCCTGACTATTCTTCCCCTTACTTTAAACTCATCACCCTCGCGAACATAAGCCACCAGGTATGCTGCAGAAGATGCTGCCATTGGAGAATGGGCTGTTTGCAACATAGTGTTGCAATGATTGCAGTTTCAGTGTTTGCTGTGTGCAAACACGGGGTGTGCTTGTGGCTGTGGCCTAATGCCCAAGTTCTGTTCTTTCTGTGTGGCCAGGTTCTGAGTGTCAAATGGAAAGGCCACCAACTGTGGGGGACAGTCCAAGTCCTTGACACACCCAGCGGACTGCTTCTGAGATATCTCTATTCTCAAGGATTTAAGCTTGGATTGTCCTTGAGGGGCTGGTCGACAGTACGCCAGGATCCCAGGAGCAACTGTGGGGTAATCGACAGCGACTTTCAGCTAATAACGTGAGTTGCTAGTGTTGTTGCCAGTCCTGTTTTTTCACTAGGGCAGCTATTGCAGTACAATGGAGCTATGGAGCTATCTTTGCCATGCATTTCGACTTCCATGTAAGCCCCAAGATCAACTTGCTCTGTCTAAAGATCTGAAATTGCTAGACACATGCCATGCCCTGTGTGCTGTTGTCGCATTGCTGTTGTGGATACATTCATTCACCTGCAGGCATCTGCACTTGTACTTGATTGAGATTTGAATGGCTGGATTTGCCCCCTCAGCATGTGATGCCAGTGCCCTTTTTTTTGCAGGTTTGATTTTGTTGCAGTCCCATCCATCTCCCAGGCGTATGTGGTCCCTATCCAGCAGCGCCACCATGGGAAGGTGCCAGATCAGAGTGCGATTGTGCAGTTGGCATCACTGCGCCTTGGAGCGTTGAACATGGCCAAGTTTGCTGATATGCCAGCAGCCCACAATGTCCTTGGCTGTGCATTTGCAAAGTGGATCAGGACAGATGCGTTCCTTGAGGTGAGTGCACTTACTCGCACTGGGCATTTGGCGTGTTATGGAACAATCAACAGCACCAGAAGTCTAATTTGCAATGCATCCCTGTGCTGCTCATGGGCAGCTTGCACTTAGAACAGTAGACCCTGTGTTTTAGTTTACAGTTGCATTGCGTCGGTAGTTTTGGGACTTTGGTCCCCTGCCCCCCCCCATGTGCTTGGTCAGCAGCCTGTGAGTGGCAATCAACACGAATGCCCCTGGCCAGTTGGGTGGTTTCACTCGTTGGTTTCTTTATGTCTGCTGGTCCTCAGTTCGAGGTATCTTTCAGTATGTCACGGATTTGCCACCCTTTGTGCAAATGGCCACATTATGGATATCCGCATTGATAAGATTCGCCTTTCCAAAGCAGGAAAGAGCCTTTGCAACTTACAGGTGACGTCAGGCAGCCACCATAGGGTGTGAGGAGCAGTGTGTGTTTGACATGGATCTGGCAAGTCAGAGAACATGATGGGCACCGCCCCAGGAGTCGAAAGCAAAGCAAGCATTTGACCTTGTCTTCCTCACTTGTGTGATGGCCGTTCTGTTTACTTTTCAGGGAGTGCTGTCCCACCATGGCCTGAGCGATGCGTCGGGTGTGAATGTGCTGGTCCCGTCACAGCACAGACTCCTGCAGAACACATCAGCATGGCTGCCTTCTGGATGTGCTTTGTTGCATGGCAGCTACATCTCTCATCAAGACTTGGTTGGCCGCAACCTCCTGTCAAACACATCAGGAATAAGAGACTTATGGCAACATATGGCAAACTTCATCGTGCGGGCAACGAGGAACAATCTTACCCCCGAAGAGAGAGCAGTGGAGAGTTGTGCACCTAGGGAAGCAGACCTTGACAGTGCATCTCTGGATGCTTCACATATTCACTTCAATGGGCCTGCAGCGAGTCTGCGCAAGGTAGCCGCGGTGCAAGTGGTTCCATCTGCGCCAAAAGTGCAAAATATCAGGATCGAGAATTGTCTCGAAGAAAGTGCCATCACTGCAGCAGCACATGCTGGAGACTCAAACACAGAGAGCGAATCTGTCGCCACTGAAGGTCTGCTGGATTGTGGCCTGCCTGAGGCAGCAGGAGCGGAGGCTGGGTCTGGATCCGCAGCAGCCAGGAAAGTGCCAGCAGCAGGCAGGGCAGTGATCGTTGCTGTCAAGACGCCCATGACCAGCATGAATGAGTTGCCACACAGACAGTCTCCAACCAAAATTTGGCAGCTCTGCCGCTCTACGGAGAGCGCGACGTGTGCCGGCTCAACTGCCAAACTGAATGGGTCCGATTGGCTTGGTGCAGCACCTGCATACTCAGGGAGTAGCGGAAGCCCCCCGCAGTGTGCTTCAGCCTGATTGGGAATAGAAATCGACGGTTTTCGTGATTTTCCGCTAATTTATGGCTGTCTGGATGTTGGTTGATCATTGGCTGCTGGATCTTGTGGAAATGGCCCTGTAGTCAGCAACGTGGGCATTCATGGATGGATGTTTTGGAGTAGGAACGCAGGTTGGGGTATGGTGATTGCGTTATTGGCAGCCCATGGTTTCGAGTTCAGGCTCATTTTTACTCAAAGATTGAGCGGGAGCGCATGCTCAGAAATGCACTGTGTATTGTTGGGCATGCCCCAACGCCTTGCCTCGATGCTTACGGTATCCAGGGGCCACTGTCTCGAACACAGTGTGTTTGCCCCTGTGGAATATGGCTCCGGTGTCCCAGGGATGTGAGGATCGGACGTGTCTTTCCAATCCGTTGAGCCGTGTCACTATTTGATGGGATTTGCCAGGTGGCAAACTACTTGGACATGATGGTCACCAATTCGAATTCTTTAATGGCACTTTGATGTGGTGGTGTCAAGGAGTGCTACAGCACTTGTGTCCATGGTAGCTGCAGAAGAATAATGTTCCCCTTTATGCGAATGGAGGAGGTAGGTGTGGTGGCCCATGACAGAAAGCCGCATGAACAATGGGCTTGGTGGCAGCTGGGGCACAGCCCTCACAAAGCGGATAATTTTATTTCGTTATTCTTTCGTTGAAAATAGCAGCATGTCTTGTGGCTATAGAGTTTTCTGTGCTGGTGGACTGTTAGCTTTCGGAGTGACGGATCAGGCCCCTGGCTGAAGGAGAATAATCAAGACGTCAGGACTTCTTATCCTGTGGATGGGCTTCTTGCATGTCCGCAGCGGGTCCAATGAAAAAGCGCAAGTGCCAAATGGGGCGGGCACAGTGGGACACGGAGGGGCGATGCAGCGCCGCTCGGCATAATGATGAGGGAATTTCCTTGGAAGAGGTGTCACCTGGGGGCTTCATTCATCCTTGGCATGGTATCCATGGGTTCCAAAGGGGGTGGAAGATTGGTACCGTGCTGCATGCTTTGTCGAAGCGTTGTACTCGTTTTCATTTGTAGAAATTGGTTTGCAATGTGATTAATCACAGCCGCCCGTTCACGAAGTGCTGTAAAAGTGCTGCATCTGTGACCCGACAGCTTACTGAAATCACTACATAGAGCTCTCGTCCATTTCCGACATTTGCTGTTGTTAGCTGCTGCGTGAACAAAGGCTGTGTGCTAACCACCCGTGTCGCTGTGCTTGTGCTACTCGATTGTCATGCCGACGGCACTGTGGGCAAGGTCGCCAAAGCCGCCGATGCGCAGACCCCCATTCGATTTAGCTTGGGATGGCATCAAGGCATGAATGAAGGCTGCATGCGGCAAGCACAGTGCCGAATTGTGAGGCTTCTCATAGCTCTCGTTTGCCTCACACAAACCGGGTAGCATCTTTGATGGACAGACCACTTGCGTTCACAATCCTTGCGTGCGCTTGACCCCGTTTTGGACCCCCGGCCTGCGGTGTGGTGGTGATGTAGCTCCTCCAAGCAAGGGCACAGCTGTGCCGTTGTCGTGCTGGAACCAAGCCATTCCATACGCATTCTTGGCGTGTGTCTGCCAAGTAACCCTTGAATTGTTGCTTTGTTGGCTTTCGTTCAGCTTAAATGTGTACTGGCCAGCACTGGCAAGGTCGCATACATATCCAGGACAGTCGACTGATTTCAAGCACATCGTTGCCGACCATCTGACGATGTGGTCCGGACCAGAGTATGCCACCAGCGCAGTTGTGCTAAAAGGGGAAGTTTCTTCACTCGGGGACCGAAAATTCCCGCACAGGGACGAACGTTCAATGCATCAAACCCCAATCTATAATGCAAAGCATGAATCAAGTTGCTTTGGCTCTGGATCAATTTCTTTTTAGGTGGATTGAGAAAATTCGCTGGAATTCATGACAGCCCTGCGTCATCTTTGTCTTTCCGACAGGACCGATTCCTGTCAGGTACGCGCTTAATGGACCATGAGGCATCGAGTATCACCGGTGCTGTGTCAGATTGAGCTGACAAACATTAATGTTTGGCAATATTACTATTCTGGTAGTATTACCAGAACGCTCTGTCGAAGCATAAGATGTGTGGAGTTGGGCGGCATGGAGGTGGTGTGGTGAAGCGAGCATCGTTTGCTGGGTGTTTGGCACAGCTGGAGCATTGGAGCATATACGCAAACTGTACGATCCGTCAGCTTGTTTGAACGTGAATGGACTTCTCCACATGTCACCAGCCAAGCTGCTTTTGTAACACAGTTCGAGGTGCGGGTGTGGCGACATGACAGGTACGTACACGACGGGTATCGTACTGTTGTGGCTTACAACGAACATAGGCGATTGGCTGTTCAAAAACAACATGCACAAAACGATTCAATCACACATTTCGCGCATTTATTTTGCGCATTCCAGCACACATCACAGTCTGAAAACCTGTGCAGGATTGCAAATCTGAAAATGAAAACCTTACCCCCCTGCGAGAAACCAGGGCAAATGTTCAACCCAGCTGCGTTCCCTGCAGGGAAAGGTTGCAACAATTGTCCAATCCTCGATCCATTTTGGCGAGAATGAACGCCTGCTGGCCAGTGGCGAGTCTCCCCATAAGCGGCTGGGGCTGAGGGCGCCGGCGCTCCAGGCCAGGCCCACCCACTCCGGTGTTCGGCGGCGATGCGGCCGGCCGCGCAGCCCCGGGCGCTGCCCGCCTCCGGGCGGCCGCCACTGCTCTCCACTCCGCCGCCTCCCCCTGGCCGGGCCCCCGCCCACGAAAATCTTCGCTTCCCCAATCAGCGCCGTCTTTTGCATGGGCGCGCTTCGGCCGTGGCGGAACCAACCGCCGAGGAGCTTGAGTTCCTGGATGATGACTTGGATGTCAATTCCGACGAGCTGTACAAGGAGTTCGATGCCCTGCTGAGCGAGAGCAAGCCTCGTGCGCAAGTGGGGGACGTCGTGAGCGGGCTGGTGTTCGCCGTGGACCAGAAGGGGGCGTACGTGGACTACGGGCAGAAGGAGGTCGGCTTCGTTCCGGTCTCGGAGGTGTCGCTGGCGGAAGTGAAGAATGTGAGCAAGGGGGGGGTTGAAGGGCCATGATGGCAATGGCGTGCACTGTGGCCATTGGACCTCATTGTCTGCCTTGCTCGCTGCACATTGGGTGTTGTGTCATCTGAGGCGCGGCCGCTGCTGCATTCTCTTCGGGAATAGTCCATGCTCGCATCATGGAGCTGGCCAGGAGAGTGCTTGGGCCTTGTAGAATGGACAATTCTTATCGCGTCGTTGTTGACCAAATTTGTGGACGGAAGTGTACCCAATTAACATTAAATCCTCCTCCTCTCTTTGAAAAGGAAAAGCGTCGATCGGCCGTATCTGATAGTCCAACGACGACTCTCTTGGGTGCTCTCTTGTTGGGTGGCAAATGCTGCGCTGTGGAAGCGCAATGTTCTTGCGACCTATTGGAGAGTTGGCCACCATCACACAGCAAACTGATGCACTTTGGATACCATAAGATTTCTTCAGGTTGACATTTTGTGGCAGTGGATGTGTGTGTCCTGAAAATTGGGTTTCCTGATTTGTTACATTTGTGGGGAATTGGCAAAGCGTCGCCCATGCACCTTTGAGGTTGAACTCTTGGTGGTGTCCAGGAGTGTCAGGAGTTCATGCGGAATCGGCAAGTTTAGCAGCAGTATGTCCGAAAACTGAGAAGGCCACACCACTGTATTGTCTTTGTTGTCATGGGCAGGAAGTAATGCATTTGAAGCCTTAAACATGCCATGCTTTATCCACTGTTATGTATGAAGCTATTTTTGTTACCAGATGTCCACCGTTGGTTGCTGTTTTGCTGAACAGGATGTGGTGATCAAGGGTGCAATTGACCACATGTCTTGTGACTGATTAGTCCAATATGCACATTTATGGTGCTGTTTTCCAGACCTTGCTTGAACCCACTGCTGAAATACGTGTGGCAAGCAACCTGCTGAAAGGCACCTTTTTGCCAAGGATGAGGGAAATGTGCATTCATTGTTTATAACTCGATGACTGCCCACAGGTGTCTGATGTGCTGTCAGAGGATGATGTCCGAGAATTTGAGATCATTTCTTCCAGCCGTGCAAGGGAGTTCGCTGGGGGCTGCAACATCATGAGCCTAAAGAAGTTGGAGGTGAGGAATGTGCTTGCATTCAAGCGCTATTTCACTGCCATTTTGTGGGAAAACCAAAAGGCAATGGGCACTGCGTGTCTTGTTTGGATGGGAACAGTTCTGTATGACCTGTAGGCAGGTTCTGTTGGCTGACAGGAAATGCTGCTGTGGTTCATGATCAATGCCTTGGATAACTGAAGAATCTTGTTATATTCTGTGGCCGGATAGTCGGTTTCTTTGTGAATCAGCACGTGTTTGGGTGTGATGAAAAGGCTTCGTGGTGGCAGGATGTGCTTTGCGATTGTTGACTGTGTGTTGCGGGCAGTTGAACGTCGCCTGGCAGCGGTTACGGCAGTTGCAAGAGAACGATGTTGTCACCACTGCTCATTTGGTGTCAGCCAACAAAGGTGGCTACATTGTGTCTGTGCTGGGTGTGCCAGGCTTCCTCCCAGGCAGCCACCTCTCGAATGTGAGTCATTGACACCTTTGTTGCCCTGGGCCTCGGAACAGAAACACTGCTGATGTGAATGTGCACACAATGCAATACTCATGCATGGCTTCCAAGGCTGGGGTGTCTGTGAGAATGTGTGTGCATCTTTAACAAGGTTATGGAATCACATTGAGTTAATTTTTAGTCACTTTTTTCCATACATTGCATCACATTTCAGTGTCCAGTGATGTAGTGCCACGCATTGCGTACTAATGCTTCGCATTTTGCATACACATGGGGGACGGGGGGGTGATATAGGTTAGGGTGTGGGGCACATGTTGTTACGCAAGGCTTCATTTGTGCTGGTTCCTCGGTATGCCTGTGCCAAAGCTGAGACCGTTTGCTTGTGCTGGGACCTGAACCAGTGTCTGATTGGAAGGTGTTGTGTAAGTGTCTGAGACATCGTTATTGTGTTGTGCTTGTTGCAGCCTTCCTTGAAGAGCACAGACCTCCTTGACACAGAACGTCCTGTAAAGCTGCTGGATGTTGATGAGGTATGATGGAGTGATTCTGACAGCACCTTTGCACCTGCAAAGAATTGCAACCTGGTCCAACTGAATGCAAGCATGTTGGACTGTGCTCATCATATTGCTGTTTACAACCGCAGCTGTCATGTATGAATCTCGTAGCAGGTGTGGCGTGTTCTCGGCCGCTAAAGGTCCTGCAAGCATTGCGTTGGGTATCAGCTCAGAAGCCGAGGACTGGGTTGGCTGCCCTTAGTGGCAATGAGTTGTGTTGTTGAGGTGATGCAGTACAACAGATTCTTGAGATGCCAAATTGCAGAGGTCGCTACGCCATTCAACTTTGCCGCTATTGTCAGAAAATTGTTTGGTTTGTGCTGTTTTAGCCTGAGGAACACTGACTGTCAGTTATAGCATGTTTCAGCCTGTGTATCCCCAAAGCACAACTTCCATCACAATAAACCATTGTTCTGGTTATGAAACGTGCTCGTAGCACCACAGGTACAGGCTGTTCATGTGCATTACAGGCTGCACAGCTACTGACCAGCCAGTGGGAATCGTTGCTGTCTTTCAGCCTTTGTGTTGCACATCTCTGTCAAAAGCTCATTTTGAGTAACATCAGGCGATGCCCTGGCTGGGTGCCACTCACTTGCATCTGCTTGTCCTGTGGTGTGGTTGCTGCCTGGGCTCTGTTCCCTGTGCCGAATCTCAGTGAAACAACTGACTGAAATATTTCGTCCTATGCCACAGGCAACGAACCGTGTTGTGGTGAGCAATAGGGTGTATGTGGGTGGCAACAAAGATGAGTTCAAGGTTGGAACTGTGGTCCTCGGCACTGTCACAAACATCAAGCCTTTTGGGGCATTTGTGGAAGTTGGCAATGGTGTGGTTGGACTGCTGCACGTCAGCCAAATCACACACGGCCGGGTTGCTGACATCACCAAAGTTTTCTCTGAAGGAGACAGGCTCAAGGTAGGCACATACACATCACCAATGTGATGAGTGTTCATGCCGTCCGAAAGTCAGTGATGTGCTGTTGCTATTGGATAATGCCAAGTGTCTGTGGGAGGTAATTGGGTTGTTGGTGCTTCAACAATGTCATGTATCCACATAAACTATGGGTGACCGCCTCAGTTGTATTGCATGTGACATCCACACTCGGTGCAATCATGCTGCTAGAGCACCACAATTGATTGTTGTTGTTTGTCGTGCAGAGCACATTGCTAAATGGATCTGCGATGCCACTGATACATAAAAGCACAGCCAATAGTGCTCGTGTCTAGTTGCACGGTGCCCACGATGGGGCTAACATCTCAGTAATGCCCTGACAATATATGCCAATGCCAGCCCCGTGGCCAGTGGCCCTGGGCCTCTTGAACGAAATGAACAGCGAAGGTGGCAAATGGGTGGAATATGCTGTAGGTCTTTTTGTCCGTTATGTGCCTCCCTTTGTATGGAGCCGATGATCATAGCCTGTGCCCTTCTGTGGACCTCACTGTTCTGTTTCAGGAGCTGACACCGGGTCTGTGGCACTGTGGTGGATGTTTGCAGTGCATTGTTGAGTAGGATGCAGCACTGTTGCTTTTGGTGGGGTAGTAGGGCATGGGGCTCCATTGGGAACTGTCCATGGCTGACCCATGCCTTCCAAGCTCTTCTTCAAATCGCTGATGATGATGCCATTCGAGGGACTTGATCGTGCGCTTCCATGCTGTTGGGGCACAAGTGCCCTCTCACCACTGCAGCTCACAGCACATCCAGTTCTGGATGCTCTGTTCCTGAGCCGCTGCTCGCTATCATGGGACGGCCAGCTTCCAGTGCAAATTGTGCAGCAGGAGCTTGCCTGTGTTGAAGGAAGGCTTTGTGGCGTGTCCTTTCGCATTGCTGCCGCCGCCTATGAATGATGGCACCTGGTTCTCGGGTGTGACTCCCTGCACTTGTGTTTGCAGGTCATGGTTTTGAGCTACGATCGTGTTAGGAGACGCGTTTCTTTGTCCACGAAAAAGCTGGAGGCAACGCCAGGTGATATGCTCAAGGATCCGGCGCTCGTGTACTCCAAGGCAGATGAAATGGCAGAGCGTTTCCGGCAGCAGGTGGCTGAAGCTGAAGCCAAAGCAAAGGCAGAGGAGGAGAGACTTGCTTCACAGAGCAGAATGGAGCCAGTAATGGAGATGGAGCAGTCAACATGAATGGGCCAGCGATGCATTGTGTGCCCATCGTGCATCGTACGTGGTTGATCCCCTACATCCATGAGCTGAGTGCGCCGACTTGTCTGGTGGTTTCAGTAAAGCAAGCCAGGGGTGCTGCAGGCAGAGTCAGTGCAGTCATTGTTGGCCCCAGGCCCTCTGCTGTACTGTGGAAATTTTGGGTGGAGCTCTGCACAGCACAGCACAGGGTGCAACAAACTGTGGCAGGGCCAATGTGCATTTGGGCAAATGCAGACGTTGGTTGGCACGGGAGAGAGGAGTGATAGCATTTGTTCAAGGAGCGAAATGCAAGGATATCTTTATTCCTTTGCCGTTGTGTTGTTGTCCTGCACCCCACCCCCTGCCATTTGCCACATGAAATAGGGCGATGGCTTGTAGCCATTTGTCGATGAGCTTAGCTCTGCACTTTGTTCAACAGGAAGACTCACCACAAACTCATGCACTTGAGAACAGCAGTATCGGAAATTGTTGCCAGTGGTGTTTGCCAGCATGGCAGCAGGCGTACAGCACATGTGGCCGGCTGGCTAGCTTTGGTTTCGTGCTGTGTCTTCACCTCCCATAGTTGTGGATGGAATCCATTAGCAACCTTACAATGGGTGCGTGCTCATCGACTCAGCCGACCCGAGCGCCCACGAGCACTCGCTTCGTCCCATCAACTACCGTTTTAGTTTACACCCTTCCGCATCCGAAAATTTGCCGTCACGCTTTGTCCTCTGCATTTTGTCTTTGAGAACGTTATTTTTATCGTTTTGCGTTGCTCCGCAAAACGGTTTTATTAAGAGAGCGTTATTTACTTATTGTTTTCTCCAAAAAAAGGCTAAGCGTTGCGTTACTACGCGGAAGGGTTAGAAACCTCGGTGATCAGCCTCAGAGGCGATCCGCTCACTTGACAGTTGGCTGTTTTTCCACGTCCGTTCTCACCTCGCAGTTCCTTCGATGCAACAATCGATTCAGGACCGAACGCCGTTGAAAATCTGTGCTGCAGATTTTGTACTTGTAAGCTTGTCGTTTCAAGCAC
Source organism: Ostreobium quekettii (assembly GCA_905146915.1). Lineage (NCBI taxonomy): Eukaryota > Viridiplantae > Chlorophyta > Ulvophyceae > Bryopsidales > Ostreobiaceae > Ostreobium > Ostreobium quekettii. Next base: position 93,303 of record CAJHUC010000706.1, on the reverse strand, counting down.
TACAGCAAAGTGCTGCAGGGATCCCGGCATCTGTACCGGATGATGTGCCGCGCGCACCGCCAGACGTGACGTGGGGGGATGACGACACGTTATTGGCGCCGGTTCGAAGGTGGAAACCGGGCGACAGTACTTTCGTGCCACCTTCGGAGTTCCCTGGACTGTCATATTGGGTGGAGGCCCAGGGAGGGGCAGAGAGGCCGACCGGGCTTGCACGCCTTGGCGCGCCGCCTGGGAATTGGCCCGCGACTTCACTGTCGGCAAAGCCACGCCGCGAGGCGGATGTACATGCTGCAGCAGCGAACGGCCTGACCGTCAAGTCGTTGTCAACGCTGTGCATGAGATCGTTCGCCGGCAGCCAGATGTCTTTCCCCACGGGCTCAGCCGTCCGGCGCGCCTGCCGGTCGGGCTCCTGGACGCAGACCACGGCGGGCCTGGCCCCGGGATACGTGCAGGCGAACTTCGCGGCCCTCCCGGCGTCCGTGGCCTTCGACTTCATGGTCTTCTGCCACAGGAACCCGAAGCCCTGCCCCCTGCTGGACGTCACGGACCCGGGCTGCCCGGAGCCCAGGTGCTTCGACTGTAACTGCGGCGGATCCAATTGTCTCCACAACGCGTCGCAAAATCAAGCCCTGGCACTTTTAGGGCGGAACGAGCGGCGCATATACCGACCATGCATTTTGTTTGCGAACAGGTTGATGCTTTTGTTGAACTTCAGGTTGACACGTTGTCTTTTGAAGCAGGTTCGCCGCGCCGGGCGCCGACTTGCGCACCGACTTGCCGAAGTACTGCATCCTGCGGAGTGGGGAGGAGCCCCTGGAGGCGGAGAGCGTGGTCGATCGCTGGCGAGAGGACACGGTGGGCTTCCTGACGGGCTGCTCCTTCACCTTCGAGGCCGCCATGGCGGACGCCGGCCTGCCGTTGCGGCACCAGGAGCAGGGCACGGTGGTGCCCATGTACAAGACGAACATCGCCTGCCATCCCGCGGGGCCCTTCTCGGGGCCGATGGTGGTGTCGATGCGGCCGTTGGGTCGGTCGGATGTCATGCGAGCCGCGGAGCTCACCAGGCGGTTTCCGAAGGCGCACGGCGGGCCAGTTCACATCGGAGATCCGTCGTCGATCGGGATCACAGATTTGGACCGCCCGGATTTCGGGTGCAGGGCGGAGGTGAGGGAGGGGGAGGTGCCGGTGTTCTGGGCCTGCGGGGTGACGGTGCAGATGGCCATCCGGAACGCGGGCCTGGACCTCGCGATCACGCACGCTCCGGGACACATGTTCGTGGCGGACACCAAAGACGTGGACATGCTGATTTGAGGCACGCCCTGCCGCCCGCCCTCGGCGCTGGCTCAGGTGGACAAGGGGCGAGGCAATGCAGGGGGATTTCAGCGGTTTTTGAATTTCAGGTTGTGGGTATCTGAGATGCCGTCCAGGAAACGGCGACATGACAGCTTACAGATTTGCGTCATCGACTTTTCTTCTTTAACGGCAACACCGAAAGCGGCCCATTCTTCAGCTCCGCGGGCAACCAAGTATGATCACAATCTGTGGTGATTGCAGATGCATGGACAGACAATTGGTCTGGTCCATGGGCAGTGGACTTCTTTGTTGCTGGCCCAATTGAGCAGCCTGATGGGAGATCTCCTGCACGAATGGGGATCGCTAGGCTGGGCCTCAAGAAACGCGAACTTGCCCCTGCAAAGGCATCCCATTGACCTTTGCCAGGCTGTGCGAAGCCAAGGAAAATCTGTATCCAGCTTGCCATTGGTAATAGTACAGCTGTAGCTCACTGGCATTGCTGGCAAGGTGGTTGCCATACAGACATGCAGTCTCTTCCCTTGACTGCCCACACAACCATGGACACCTGACTGCAGCCTCATATTTAAAATTGGTTGTGATTCGTTTTCATGGCCAACCAATCGCCTGGGACTTTGGGGTTGATAGACTGCTTATGGTGGATGCTTGGCGAGAATCCCCTTTGTGGAGTCAGCAAGGTGTGTCGTCGCACATACTCAACCGGCCCCAGCAGCGGCAACACTTGTTCTCAACCAGCGGCTGGGAAGGAAGAATAGCAATATTCTTGATGTAGTGTCAAAGTCACCCATAATGCTGCTGTTTCCACAAGAACGTGTGCGTCGAACACAAGTGCCAAATGTTGGCACTGAGGTCTCCACTCGTGACTCCAACATGCAATCCCTATGACAGCATTTGCTCATGTCCATGAGTCATAACCCACCGACTACGAGGCCATAAGTGCAGTTCTTGCTTTGTGATTATCAGGTGGTTTCGTTGTTCGCGCTCCTCGCTCGCGCTCACACACGGTCGCTCCCAGGCACGGGAAGCAAGCCGCAACCAGATGGATTACAGAATGGTTCTGTCCGTCATGTAGCATTCACCGCAAGCATATTCAATTCATATATTTTCCCCATCATTCTCCATGTCGCCATAATAAACACCGTACCCGATGCACCACACTCACTTAACTACTTATACACCTTTTCCTTATCCTCACACGCTTCCCTGCGCTAAATTGAAACATGACTCGAAATACCATCGGTTTAAACCATATCATGGTACGGCCGTATCATATCCGTATGTCTAATCCAGAGTTTCCCCTCGGGTCCCTTAACTTCCCACACCGAAGTCGTGATAGGACGAATCAACTGGCCCGGCCCTTTCCACCACGGCTCGAGCTTGTCCTTCAATGTTTCCACCTTCGTGTTCCACAGCCATACCCGGTCTCCTGCCTTGAACATTCGCGCGATGCGCCGCCCTCTCGTTCTGTGGTTCGCCATTTCTCGCTGCTGACGCGTATATTCACGCAACTGACTCCACACTTCCTGCGAGCTATTCCACAATTGCTCCGGCGACCCAAACGTGAACGAACTAGGGGTTTCTTTGCTCTCTTCTGGCGAAGATAGAGGTGTACCATTGTAGATATCCACCGCTCGCTCAACTGTCCTGGCAAAATACCTGGGTTGCTCCGCCCACATTCGCCGCAAACGATTCAATAAAGTTTGATTGAACCGTTCCACAAACCCGATAGAAGCGTGATGGTAGGGAGGAGAATACTCCTGCGTCACTCCCTCCTGCATGCACCATCGCCGCAATTCCTTGGACTGTGTAGCCTTGCAGACATCAGAACACAAAATTGAAGGTGCCCCCTGTGTCGCTACCCACTTCTTCAGTCCCCTCACAATATCAGCTCCCCCGGCACCAGCCGTTGCCCACGCCCCTGCCCGTCTGGTCAACATGTCAACAATAACAAGAACAAACCGCTTCTTCCCAACTTTTCTCTCCGGAAAAGGTCCCATAAAATCTAGGCCAATGACCTGCCCCGGCCTCTCCGGCACATGCCAACTGCCAAACGGGTTGGATGGTTGCGGTCGGTGAAACAACTGGCATTCCTTGCATGACCGCACTCTGTCCACCACCCATTTCCACTTTGGACGCAGGCCCATTTGGCGGAAACGAAGAAACGTTTTCTTTACTCCAAAATGCCCGGCATGAGCCTGCTTCCATTGTGCCTGGGATATAACTGGAGAGCGATGTTCTTCCACTGCGCGAACATGAGAAGGTCCCTGGATCCATGCCCCCTGGCGAGATAAAAAATCAGCGAGATAATTAAAAGGTCCCGGACAAAAAGAGATCTGAGGAGAGTACCAAGAGAGGAGATCTAGACGGCGCTTCAGAAAATCGCTAAGGTTAGCAGGATTGTTAAAGCTAACCGCAGCCTGGTTATCCATAATTGCGTGAACAGGGGCCCCAAAGATCCAAGGCCGGAAGGTCCGAAGAGCTCGGCAGAGCGCCTCCAACTCCATAACATTGCTGACATGGTGCTGAAAACCAGTAGACCATAGCCCATGAGCACAACGCACGATCTTACGGCCAGCAAGCAGAACCGCACCCCAACCAATCTTACTCGCATCAGTAATAACTGTGAAGGAACCAGCAGAAACAGAAGCAGGAATAGCACATCGAATAAAATGATGACGCAACAAGGAAAGAAAATGTTGCCATCGTTCTGAGGAAGGAGGTGCTTGAACCTCCCGCAAGGCTGCCAACACGAGATGTCCCTTCCAGATGAAGCGAGCAGAATGATTCAACCAACCGCAAATTCGACGCCAACCTGACTGGGTTGTAGGCATAGGCGCCTGCTCAAATTGAGTCAAAACCGAGGCTGTAGGTTGAAGCCCGGAAGAAGTCAAAGTGACACCCAGATACTCAAACCGGTCCTGGCAAAAGTGGCATTTGTCCCAGTTCACTCGCCACCCGTCTCTCGCCAACTCCTCAAATAAAATATCCATATCCCGCCTATGCTGGGACGTAGACTGGGAAAGTAAGAGAATATCATCCATATAAAAAATGATCTGGGAATGAATGCGGCGTGAAACTCGTCAAACAGTAGGCCACAAAGCTCGCAGAAATTCATGCGAGCTATTTGAATATCCAAAAGGCAAACGTGTGTACTCAAAGAACCGTCCTGCCACAGCCAATCCCACTGCGCGCCACAGGCGGGGAGCAAGCCGCACTTGCAGATAAGCGTTAGATAAATCCAAGGCTGAACCAATGCGAAATGGGCGCAATGATGCTAAAGACATCTCCCGATGAACTGGCAGGAAAGGCTGATGCTGAATACATGAGTTGAATTTCCTAAAGTCCAGAACTAGCCGAGTGGAACCATTCTTCTTGGGCACACCGAATGCCGGAATCACAAACGGCTCGTGGTCTACCTCACGTACTGCTCCAAGCTTCACTAACTTGAGAACTTCCTCTAACACCTTAGCTTCCTCCGCGGGCCCTGTCATGGGATTACGTGGCTGGGATTTCCATGGAAGCGGAAAGCGAAAGGGAAAGTGGCTAACCACATACGTGCGACACGTCCCAAGCCCAGCCTGAAAGACAGCAGGATATTTAGACCGCAAGGCAGACAACCATGCGGGCTGTGGTGTAGGGGCTGGAGCGGCATTCCCCGAATATTCCCTGATCGCCCGACAAAACCCCTGTCCCTTGCGACCCTCTGGAATCAAAACCACCCCCTTATCTGGAATGCGAAGCCACTGAACCGAGGAACGGCAAGCTAAAAGATCATAGCGGGGCATCAATTGCTGTGGCTCTGCAGAAAAATTCTTGAGAGCTCCCCAAATACGAACGCCATCTGTTTTAATAAGAAACGTAACCTGGCGATTGGGAAGAGTCACGAAATATTCCTGCAGAGAACCAATTGGAAACTTGCATGGCAAATTAATCCCGCGTGTCTCATAAGGCCCCAGGACCACACTACGATTCAACGGCAAAAATAAAAGATCATTTTTGCGATAAGGAGGGTAAAGAGGGCGTTCAAGAAAATCTAGAAAAACAGGCTGTCGACTACGCCATCCATCCCCCCCAGCTACAGCTACCCGAGGCGACTGAAAGGTGCTCAGTCGCGGTCCACAGCCGCCGCTGGGCCGCGCCTCCCCCCGTTTCCCAACATGTATCGGTTGACCCCACCGCTAGTCCCTCGCTCACCGGTAACCCGAACGGTGCCAGGGACCATACGAGGTGAATAACATGGCAAAAGAACACCCTGGCAAAAAGCAGCATTGCACGGGATGGTGACGGGGGCAGAGCCAGTGTTGACCAAGATAGCCTTGATACGGCCCCTGTAATTGCCATCCACCACCCCACCCAATACCTGCAGGCCATAGCGATGAGCCAAACCCGACTTGCCCTTTACCAAGCACCACATACCGGCGGGAAACTGGCAAGCAATACCAGTGTCAATCGTCTGGCGCTCCCCTGGCTTCAAGCGAATCTCCGTGGGGGCAAAGAAATCGAAAGCAGCATCTCCAGAGAACTTCTTTGCTGGATAGGATGGAAGACAACCTTGAATGGGGAAGCGGTCAACAAGCAGTGGTAGAGTTGAAGACTGGGTTGGACAGCAAGAAGGGGAGGAAGTAGAAAGTGTAGCTGGTGTAGCCTGCGGGGCCTGCACCTGGAGACATTTAACCTGCCCACCGCCATCCTTCTGGGTCAAGGCTCTAGAGGTACAATCAACCAACAACTTATTGGCCTCCAAGAATGTAAAACCCATGATGAGAGGTGGCCCCTTGCTGTGAAGAACATGGGCAGGCGTGAGCATGTCCGTGCCCTCGACCTTGATTGGGAGGGTGACCTCCCCAACCATAGGCTCGGAGTCGCCATTCCCATAACGGACCTCACGATGGCATGGTCGCACGGAATCCCACAGACCAAGTCGCTTCACCAAATGCTGCTGAATAAAGGATGAAGTAGCCCCGGTATCCACAAGTGCAAGCACATCGACACCTTCAATACGGACCTTCACATAAAGAGACTTTTTCTGAATTGCGCGACAGGAAGATGGAAGAGTCAAAGTCTGATTGCACTCCTCATCGGGGTCAGGCTCACAATCGTGGAAGGCGTCATCCCAAAAATCGTCTTCGCCATCAGTAAATCCAGTGTGGACCTGGCCAAAATCTTCCCCAAATTCCACCTCCTGCTCGTGCAACTGTTTGCGGGGATGGCGACGGGCGAGAAAATCCTCCACTTCACGTTTAAGAGACGGCGAAGTGGAAACCAACTTTTTCCACGCAGTCATGAGGCTGCGGGGGCCGTCAATGTTCTTGAAAACGATGGTGTCACCTCGCAAGACAGGATGCTGGAGGCGGCTAGAGCGGACCCCAAGGCCATATTGATCCTCAAACGGCACCGTATCAGACACGCCATGGAGAGACTGGGCACTGCGAGCTTGGCCATGGAGATCGATGTCCATAGGATCAAACATAGTGGATTTGTCCCCAGTGCAATTGGCCCAGTAACGGACACCACGGAGCGCCTCTAAGAGCTGGGACAGATCCGCATTGGGCGCGAGGTAGCTGATTTGGTGTCGCATGTCCTTAGGCAGCTTCCGATAAAGCTCGACAGCTTTAATAGGCCCCGAGACATGCTCACAAGTGTCAGCATAGAGGGCATAACGGTCGAGAAAATCGGTCCAGGTCTCCTGCGGTCGGCGCTGCATCCGGGCAAGGTAGTCCTGTTCCGTAAGCGGATTGTGAGGCAATAATGCCTTCACCCGGGTCGTCAGATTGGTCCATTTGTCCGCATTGCCCAGCTGCTCGCCATTGATATCAGTGGCAAGTTTGGCAATCCTTCGGTGGGGCATACTGCCCGGACGGAAGAAACGCAGCAAGGCTCGCGTGCGGTGGGCGAACTCTGGGCCCTTGGCTGCCCAACGGGCCGCATCGAAGACCCACTGAAGGGTGTCGTGCGTCAAAGAGTCCAAAAGCTGCCCAGAGAAGTCATTCCCGGCGTCCGGTCCAGGATGGGGCTCAATGCCGCTGATGATGAGAAGCTGTTCGATACAGTCACGCTCGTCGACGGTGCCGGCATCCCGAAAATTGTCCATAATGTCCCCAGGGGTAGCCATGGGGCGGGGCAACATCGTGAGCCCAACGGTGTGGGCATCAGGAGCCGGTAGTGCTCGTTCACGCAACGGATTCCCAGGTCGCCCCGACTGAAATTGTGGCACTGGGGGTAGAAAAGGAGCCGCCACGGGCGCTTGCTCAGGCTGCCAAGGGGTAAAAATGCCAGATTCTTGGGGCCCATTTACACAATGGGCGCCTATGTCCATCCCCATAAGCCCCTTTTCGATCGAAGTCCCAATTGGCGTCATATTGGTGGAGAGCATGGGGGTGGTCGCAACAGCTACTGGGCCCCT